>JAPDEQ010000042.1:0-248979 GCA_027569205.1 Aspergillus kassunensis
GTGTCTGCTGTGTCTGCTGTGTCTGCTGTGTCTGCTGTGTCTGCTGTGTCTGCTGTGTCTGCTGTGTCTGCTGTGTCTGCTGTGTCTGCTGTGTCTGCTGTGTCTGCTGTGTCTGCTGTGTCTGCTGTGTCTGCTGGGCCTGCTGGGCCTGCTGTGTCTGCTGGGCCTGCTGAGTTTGCTGATAGTGAGCTTGATACTGAGGCTGCCGCGCATGCTGCTGTGCCTGTGTCACCGGAGAAGCCTGGGAAAATGCAACGGCCTTCTGTGTTTGCTGTAACGGCAGCCGAGCATGTTGCGTCTGCGCAGTTTGAGAAGCTTGAGGAGCTTGCTGGGCCTTCTGGACCTGCTGCACCTGTTGCCGAACATAGGCCTCCACCTGTGATACTGGAGGAGCTTGAGAGACCCGGGAAGTCTGAGAAGACGAAGGCGTCTGCGCCCGCTGCGATTGTTGAAGTTGCGCTAGTTGTCGGGCATGCTGTGCCTGGTGTAACTGTGACATTGAGGAAGCTTGCGACGCTTGGGATGCTTGAGGGACTTGGGATATCGAAGGAGGCTGCGACGATTTAGCGTGCTGCTGTGCCTGTGTCTGAGTCGACTCGGGTTGCTGAGACTGTGACTGGGACTGGGACTGGGTTTGGGACTGGGCCTGTTTCTGCGCTTGTTGCTGCTGATAGCTCTGCTGCAATTGCTGATACTGCTGCGATTGCGGATATTGAGGGTACTGTGTCTGAGACTGATACGGAGAGTGCTGCGACTGAGCTTGCTGATATTGAGTCTGAGGTTGGCGATACTGGGAGTGTGATTGCGCCTGATACTGGGTAGGCTGTTGTGCCTTTTGAGATTGCTGGTACTGAGATGATGGCTGCTGCGATTGAGCCGATTGCTGATACTGGGTTGAGGGCTGTTGCAATTGCCCCGACTGCTGATAATGGGTCGACTGCTGCGATTGGTACGGGGATGTCTGGTACTGTTGCGTATATTGTTGTGGAAGTTGCTGCTGCGAGGTAGTCGAGAGCATCGGTGAAGCAGTCGTAGGAGTCGATGTCGCTGGATGGCTATGTGGAGACTGTTGATGTTGCAAGTGCTGCTGTTGCAAGCGATCCAAAGTTTGTTGCGGAGATGAAGTACTCATATCCTGCGGCGACAAAGCCGTCTGGGGATTTAACGAAGAATGCCGATAACTGGCCATCGGGTTCATATTCCTCTGGAGACTCTGAAAAGACACATACGGACTCTTTATCTGGCTGGCTGGGTCTGTACCCCGAGACAGCAGGTCCGACGAACTTGGCGACTGGAACTGTCCGGAGAAGGAGCTAAAATTGGCGCCTGCCGGTACCCCGACTAAAGACTGCGACGACGTAGTGGCCATATTGCGTAGACTAGGCGAAAGAGCTGTCATGTCGGCTTGGGTGTGCGGCCGATATAGAGCGCTATTACTGGCGAATGCATTGGCATTGGCATTCGCATTGGCGGTCTGTCGCTGGGCAGAGGCAGAAGCAGCGGCAGCGGCAGTGCCGATTGACGGCGACTGCATATGCTGCTGCTGATGTGGGTGAGCATTCTGCTGTGAGTGTTGTTGCTGATGATAGGGATGGCTTCCATATCCCATCATTTTGACCAAGTCCTCTGACGAGAGACCGACTCTTGGGTATTGAGACGATGGTCAGAGTCGGCCCACGTCTAGACCAGGCATGTAATCGGAGGCTCCACCAGCAGCAATCACCTGCAATTAGATATCAGAGCTCAAGATGGGAAGCGACGCCACGAAGACGCGCAGAAGCACAATTGAACGCGTATCTGGAGACAACTGAGACGCTGTGGGCAACACAGCGAAGCCACACGTTTAGCCAATCAGAGCGGGTCAAAAAGCGCGAATGCGGAGAAAGTCCCGTGATGTCAAGTTAGCGCCTCAGGCAGAAGTACTACGGCAATCGCAAGAGGACAAGTGGCGCAGTTTCAGAGCGAGCGAAATGAGGGAGAGGAGGAAATCAGCTCGCCCCCGACTGTCAATCGAGATAGCAGCGCGAAAGGGCAGCTGAAGAGCCCGAAAGGCGTCAATCAAAGACTGTCGGGAGTCTCCTGGGATATGGAAAGCTGGGGTCGGCCGAGATAAACTGGATTGCGGTCGCTATGCGATGGGCGCCGTTCTTTTTTTATTTTATTTAATTATTTCTTTTTCGATTTTGGGATTTTCTGAATTTTGATTTTCGATTTTTCTCTGGTACTCTCCACATCACGTGATACTGCCACGCTCGGGCAAGCCACAACCATGGATCATGCGTCAGCTTCTATAAGCTTGTAATAATTCTCTTCCTAATGCGTGAACCGTGTGAAGGATCCTATGCCGTACCCCTACGACGTACTTTTATATAACGAGTCCACCTATGGGATCACTGCTCGCTTAAGCTCACATTAGTGGATTTTACTCTATAGTTTGAACTCTGGAAAGCAGAAGCTAGTTAGCTTCTATATACCTAGTCGAGTCGCCTAAATGCTTCACATGCATTGCTGACGATCTGTACCACCTTCACGACGTCCTTTCCCTCCTCCTTGACCCTCAACGCAGCTAAATATGGTGCATGGAAGATATGCCCAGATATCATTCCTTTCAATGTCCCCATACTTATCATAATCCATAGAACCACCACACACAGCGAGATGATCTACCGAGCGTTAGAACTCTGAAGAGGCCCTGGCAGCATTTACGTAACGCACCGTTCCTAGGACGCGGAAAAAGGCTGATGGAAGCTCAGCTCCGATCTGACAGGTACATGAAGCATACGCGCCGATAGGGAATGTAAACCCCCACCACCCAATGTTGAAAGGAAACGTCTTGCATCGCGCGATGGAGGCAGATGCAAAGAACAGCCACACTAGGCCAAAAGACCACAGTATAAGCCCGACTAAGAAGCCCATTGAATAGAGTATCGGGCCGGATGATTCCTCGAGTGTGTGTGTTTGAGGGAATATGGTCTGCGCTGCTCTTCCCAGTCTCATTGCCCTAAACGCTGTGAGCTTGGATCTATAACGTGTATGGCATATGATTACCCGAACCCCCCTTGCCCCAGCGCCCCCAGGGGAAGAAAAACACTAGCAATCATAGCCTTTGGAGGGATCTTGTGTAGCGTTAACCGCTGCAGATATATCACCATGACCATCAGTGCCAGTGGCAGACCGACGCCCCAGAGTACATAGCTCACTATGATAGTCCATAGAGCATGTTGCGGATTTGGTAAAAGGTCGGCCACTATCGCTCCCGTTGAGGCTGCCACCACGGTCCCGACAATGGGAAGCAACCATATTGCGGTCATGGATGAAAGCTGCATCTCATCATCTCTAGACATACTGATGCTATATTAGCATACTACTTAATCATAAAGTTGAAGTGCACATACAGCATAAATGGCAAGGACAGAGCAGTCACCACAGAGAGAACAGCATCAATGATCCAGATCGCCCATGCGAAATCTCGAGCCCATTCACCCTAAGCGGGAACGCATACAAAACACCACATGTTAACAATAGTAGCAAATCCCATCGGCAACGTCCCGATAAACATGGACTGCACCGGGTGCATCAGCATCGCTCTGAAAATCTCCGGGTATAACGTGTAGCGAAGAATTGAGATGATGCATGCTATAAGAAATAGTAAGACGTTCAGAGCAAATATTACTACTGGGATCCAGTATAGCCATCTCCCATTATAAGGCAGTGTATTGAGGAGGGTAGACACGATACCAGTCCCCATGGTGACAGAGAACCATCTGCTTCTGTCAGTGTGCTGGGATCCCATGGATTCGGCATGCCTGGTACTTACGAAGGAGTAAAGTTGCGCACGACCCTTCTCCATCCAATGTCGTGCTTAGTGAATGCAGGTTCCTTGAGGTTTTCTTTTTGGTCCTCAGTAGCCATTTTTTTTATGGGATGAGCCCTCCCAATTCTTGATGAACAAAGAGCGTTGCACTATCTTTCAAGACGAGCTGCATGAGAATGTGAGCCGATGCCAAGATCAAATAAAGCACCTACCATCTACACCGATGATGCTGCCCTGAATATGGTGGCGCAGGGCTGTATACTTCAAGGTTTGATCTCGGCATCCTGACAGTTGACTCACTGGAAAATTTGACTCGGCCCGGTTTTGGTGAGTATCCACCGCGGACTGGGTTCGCGGTATCGTCGTGACTCGTGAGAACATTGGACGGTCATCGATAAAAACCTGGGGATTTGAGTTAGGGATTTGGAAGTTGTTGAAGGTTGTTCAGAAAGCCGAGAATATGCCGAGTCATCGCTCAGTGCTCACCGGGTATTCGGCTAAATCGCAGATCTCAAAACGGAAGACTAAAAGCCTGAAGGTGATCCTGCAAGGTAGATAAGCAATCTCTGACAGTCTGGCTAGACTGCTGAACATGACTGTTTTCGGAAAACCTATTCTATATGAGCTCCTATCATGATGTTTCGCGACGCTGAGACCGTTTCGGAGAGAACTCGGCTGAGGTTTGGCTAGGGTTACATAACAAGAACCCGGTATCAGCTCATCGAGCAGAACCACGCGGTTCTCCGATCGTTTTTACTCCGGACTCGTCACTCCGGAGTAGGCAAAATCGATCGAAGATTTGCGGGTGTGTTCGGACTCTTTTTGCCAGTTTTGCTTCGTGAGATGTGAGTCCCTGACTAACTCTGCAATCTTCAACCTTGTACGTATCCGGAGTACTATTCCACGGATTGAGATCGGTCCAGCCCATGCGGAAAATCCAACAATAATCAAGCTTGATTTAAGCGAGACAGCCTGAGACACCCTATAGCTTGTCATGTTTCATATTTGGCTCGTCAGAGTCGTCGCTCACGGCTCGCAAGTTGAAACTTGTGAGTTTCCCGGTTCTAATTTTCGGCACGGTCCACGCTATCAAAGTGACACCCAAAATCATGAATCTTTTTGACGGTGGCTCTCAGCTTGTCGACGCACGCGGCACAATGCAATTAGTTTGCGACAGTGCGAACTTAAAAAAAAAAAAAAAAACCAATCCCTAGAACCAAGGCTTCGAGTTGAGCCCAAAGGCCAATCAGATAACATCAGGCGAGACGAGTCATGCCCGGACTGCTCAAGCTTTAGAGAAGCTTGTCTCCACATGTGGACACTGGAGACTAACTTGGTGGTTTCGATATAACAGGGGCAGGAGGTGGACGAGTGCTGTCAAGCTCAAACAAGCCAGACAATCATCTCAATTCCTTGGTAATTTCCCGAGCCGTTCAGGAGAAAATTGTATATAAGCAACGGACAACGATGGTAGGGCTAAGGGCACCTTTTCAGTTCCAGCTGTAGAAACTGGTTTCTCCTGTCGCTGAAATGTATTTCGCTCGCTTTTTCTTCCTCTCTTTGGCTCCTTTGTTAGCCAAGGCCCAGCTCTCTGGCAGCGTTGGGCCTCTCACGTCGGCGACCTCAAAGGCACAAACAAAGACGTGTAATGTCCTTGATTACGGTGCGGTAGCGGACAAGGCTACGGACATTGGCCCTGCGCTCACATCTGCCTGGGATGACTGCTCCACTGGTGGTGTTATCTACATCCCTCCCGGTGACTACGCGATCGAGACATGGGTTACCCTGTCTGGCGGGAGCGCCTGTGCCATCCAGCTGGACGGCATCATCTACCGCACGGGAACTGATGGCGGTAACATGATCATGGTCAAGCACACGTCCGACTTTGAGTTCTTCAGCAGTACTTCCGAAGGCGCATTCCAAGGCTATGGATACGAATTCCATGCTGAAGGCTCATCGGACGGCCCGCGGATTCTCAGACTGTACGACGTGACAGACTTTTCGGTGCATGATATCGCGCTTGTTGACTCGCCGCTCTTCCATTTTTCCCTAGACACTTGCTATAACGGGGAGGTATACAACATGGCCATCCGCGGTGGTGACATGGGAGGCTTGGACGGTATCGACGTCTGGAGCGAGAACGTGTGGATCCATGATGTATGTCTGAATGCTGTGTCCTGGGAAAGCCATTCTAACAAGTGCAGGTCGAAGTTACGAACAAGGACGAATGTGTCACCGTCAAGAGCCCCGCCAAAAACATTCTTGTCGAGAACATTTACTGCAACTGGAGCGGCGGCTGCGGCATGGGCTCACTAGGAACCGACACGGACATCTCCGACATTGTCTATCGCAACGTGTACACCTGGAACTCGAACCAGATGTACATGGTCAAAAGCAACGGAGGCAGTGGAACGGTGTCTAACCTGGTGCTCGAAAATTTTATCGGTATGTTATCTTCCTGATCCAATCGGACCATGCTGACTTAGTAGGCCACGGAAACGCATATTCGCTCGACATCGACGCGTACTGGAGCAGCATGAGCACAATTGATGGCGATGGCGTGGAGTTGAACAACGTGACGATTCGTAACTGGAAGGGCACCGAAGCAAACGGAGCAGAACGCGGACCGATCAAGGTGCTCTGTGCCGCAGGGGCGCCTTGCACGGATGTCACAATTGAAGACTTTGCAATGTGGACGGAGAGCGGAGATGAGCAGACATATCAATGTGAAAACGCGTACGGAACAGGGTTCTGTGTGCAGGATGATGATGAGCAGTCGGGGTACACAACGACGCTGACCGCCACGAGTGCCCCTTCTGCTTACTCCGCACCCCGCATGTCAAACAATCTCGAATCCTCCTTTGGAACTGCTTCGGAAATCCCCATTCCTTCGATCCCAACCTCTTTCTATCCAAGTGCAACTCCCTACAGTCCTCTGGCTGGGGCTGCCTCATCTGTTGTGGGCGCCAGTTCCGATGCAAAAGTCGTTGCCTCTTCAAGCACCTCAATTACTCTCACCTCCGCATCTCAATCACAAGTGACCGGTGTTGCAGCTGTTGCTTCAAGTACCCCTGTTGCTATTCCTTCCCCTTCTCCCTTTTCTCTCTCTCCTTCATCATCCTCTTCTTCTTCGTCTACGTCAGACGAAGTTGAGAAAGCCACCAAGGCTCCGCATGCCAAGTCACACCATCGTCATCACAACTGCCACGCCCATTATTGATTCTGTTTTGGGTGAAAGCAAGGGTGCGAGGTAGTGGTCCCGTTCAGTTCGTGTCTTTAAAAATCACTATGGAACAAACCTCCGACAAGAGACCACCTCCGCATTTTGAGACGCTTTTGGCTAACACTAGGATCGATTAAGAAGCTACGATGTACGGAATACAGCCTTGCGTCCCTGTTTCTTAGAACTTCGCATAATAATATACTACAGTACAAGTCACTCCATTCGCGATATATTTATGAACTCTTACAAACAAAATGGCGTCGGAACAGTCTGAGCCGTCCAGTCCTGGCATCCCAGTCGAAACCGCCCCTCTGAACCGCTGTCCAGACCTTGATGCAGCGTCCGCCTACAAGCTCAATTCGAATGTGCTGAATCGCGCTATTCAAGAGATTGGGATGGGTCGATATCAGTGGCAGCTATTCGGAGTCGTCGGGTTCGGATGGGCTTGCGATAACCTATGGCCTATTGTTACATCTCTGATACTCGTACCTGTCACATACGAGTTCCATGTTCTCAGCCCCCCTCTCCTGCTTTTAGCACAGAACATAGGGTTGCTAGTCGGGGCGCTATTTTGGGGGTTCGGCTGTGACCTATTTGGGCGACGGCTTGCCTTCAATTTGACAATCGCGATTACGGCCGTGTTTAGCCTGGTTGCAGGGTGGGCGCCCACTTTTGCTGCAGTGTGTACCATGTCGGCTCTCTGGTCGATAGGAGTCGGAGGCAATCTTCCTGTGGATTCGGCCATCTTCCTTGAATTTCTACCTGGGTCGCACCAGTATCTTCTCACCGTCTTGTCCGTCAACTGGGCTCTTGCACAGTTGCTGGCGAATTTGATCGCATGGCCACTAGTAGGCAATCTCACCTGCCCTTCAGCTGATAACTGCACCAGACCGAACAACAGGGGCTGGCGATATTTCCTTTTCACCATGGGGGGATTGACTCTAGCCATGGGCGTTACTAGGTTGTTCGTTTTCTCGCTCCTTGAGTCTCCCAAATATCTCATGGGCAAAGGAGAGCATTACCAGGCTGTCGCTGTCGTTCATGAGGTAGCTCGACGCAATAAAAAGAGCTGCAGTCTGACCGTGGACGAGCTGCATGATTGCACCGATAACGGAGAAGATGAAAGAGACCCTCACCACCGGCGTGGGCTAAGCCTTGCGAACCACTTTAGAATCCGCTTAGAACCCCTCGCTCTTTCCCGGATGTATTCACTTTTTTCAACCCGGCGCCGCGCTTGGGCAACCGGCCTGATGATTGCCATCTGGGCCTTGGTCGGTATTGCGTTCCCTCTATACAATGCCTTTCTACCCTACCTTCAGAACCAGCGTGGGATAGAATTTGGCGACGGCTCCACATCTTTAACATACCGGAATTCGTTGATTATCGCTGTAGCAGGGGTCCCGGGTAGCCTCGTCGGTGGCGTAATGGTCGAGGTGCCACAACTGGGGCGCAAGGGAACCCTCGCACTAGCAACAATACTAACGGGGATATTTCTCCTCGCATCGACATCAGCCAGAACTTCGTCCGCCCTCCTAGGCTGGAACTGTGCCTACGGGTTCAGCAGCAGTCTCGTCTACGCTGTGTTATACGCATACACACCGGAAATCTTCGAATCCAGGAACCGTGGCACGGGCAACGCCCTCGTCAGCGCGGCGAATCGGCTTGGTGGGATCCTAGCGCCCCTTGTAGCCTTGGGATCAGATCTACAGACTACTGTGCCAGTATACGTGAGCGGCGTGATTTTCTTAATTGCCGGTGGGCTTGTTACAATGATCCCTTATGAGACTCGGGGACGAGCAAGTGTGTGACTTATCTGGCCTGAGCTTGGGATCCGATATGTCTCTTAGTTTGGTTTGTAGTGACAATTATACTAACTTCCTTGGCCTCGGATTATAACACTATTCAAACCTTCCCCCCTCGCCAAAATGGCAGGACCTACCTCGCTAGGCCTAATATGAAATACGCTCACGATAGAAATTCAATTGAAACCAATACAGCCTTCGTGTAAGAAAACCAGCACATACTTACTAGTACTCTAGCCTAGATATTGTACAGATAACGTCGGATTCAAGTAAGTACCTAGTATACACTATTCATATTGCCTTTCACTATTAATTCTGGAGACCTCTGAGCAACGTCGAAAGATCCAATTGTTAGAAGCACTATATGTCAGGAAAATCTGTGTAGAAATAGGTAAGTTCTATTTATTAACAAGAGGAGTATCCTATTCGTCATCATTAGAAGTTCAGATTTCATATCAGTGGATTAGAGAGGACATACATAATGGTGTTGTTATCCTCCCTTTCCCCTCTTGTTGATGGCCTTGCTAGGGTTCATGGCTATTGATGTAGTCTATCTATGCCACTATTGTATGTTCAAGGTGTGTACATTACTATATGTATTCCTCAAATTGATGCTACAAACAGCCCTTTCTTCAAACACCAACTCAAGACAACCGACCAACACCAGGAGAGCGATGAAGAAGCAAACAAAGAATCGATTTATTCCCCATCATCAACCATGGCCAACCCATCCTCAGACGACATATCAATATCATCGCTTTGCGGTGGCAGCGACGCCGAAGACGGAAGATCACTAATATCCAATCCTAAGGTCGGCCCCATCCTGGAGAGAAAACTTTCGCAGAGGGTGAAAGCCCGTCTAGCGGCCTTGCTTGTATGAGCCAAATGGTGAAGCCAGTAAAAAGCCTTTCTCGTTTCCATGACCATTGCGTCGTGATCAAAGGAAGGGAGATTAGGGTTATCGTCGACTTCCATACTTGTGTCTGGGGAGGCGCAGGTTGAGAGGCCGATGAGGAGGGCGGTTGTAGCTTGCATGATGAAGTGGAGAATTGCCCACCAAGGAGTCACGCTTGTGAGCCAAGTTGTGTCTGGTTCGTCAGGAAGGATAGCGAGGAGGGAGCAGGAGGCGCGGAGGCAAGTGAGGGTCATTGTGGCCCGGAAGCTAGACCGGGAGCTTGGGTCGCGGCCTCTTTGGAGGGATGAAGGGGCGTGGGAGAGACAGGGGCGGCAGAGTGTGACGCGGGCGCTGAAGTAGTAAATTGCGAGAGTGATGCGTTCTCGAGTGTATTTTGAATTGGCAGGGATTGAAAACCTGTCGTTCTCGTCAGACACCGTGAATCGATAGCATTCTGGGACTTTGCGGAGCCAGGAGTCCATTGCCCGGTTGTACTTTTGGAACCGAGACTCGAGTGCCTTTGGAGACTCGCGTAGACCTTGTATGCTGTAAACGCTGTTGATGACCGTTTGTGTGATAATCTGAAGGTCCACGATGCAGTGGAACAGCAACGTCGGGCTCGGTTGGCATTTGGCCAGCCACTCCGCGGTTGTATCAATCTCGTCTTTATTCTGATACAGCGTCAACTGGAGACGACTGGCCTGTAAAGACGGATCGCGAAAGATTTCACTGAATTCGGGATTTCGGTCTGCCCCTTCTTCGAAAGGAACAGGGAGCAACGCCCCGCTCAGTCCTTCGCTGCAGCCAGATATCCTTCCAGTAATCGAGGTCAGGAGATGTTCGAGAAGGAAGATCGACCACCAAAGACGACTACGCGCCTCTTTGGACGCATAGGGGGTTTTGTCATCCTTGAATCTCAGGTTAATACCAAGCGAAATCGCTGAGCGCAATGCCATACTCGAGAACTTCGATGCACTAAAACAGTTAGCATCTGCCACCGCCACTGCCACTTGTCAGGGTGCATACCTGTTAACCTGGCCCATGGCAACAAGGTAGAAGGCCACGAGCAATATGACCTGGATTTGCTGAAGATCATCATGCTCAAACAGCACATTCCCACCGAGACATAGCTTCCTTGCGCGGTTCATAAACTCCAAATCATCAGTGTCAGTCTGCCCGCCGCGGACTGTCCCGGTCAATTTGCAATACCGACACCCAAGGGCAAATATCATGTTCAACACAGCGAGCCACTTGCGGGGTACGGAAGACGGCTTCTTGTTAAAGAACTGCTCATACTGTGCCGTGAACGTATTTTGCCGAATAACCGTGAACAACGGATGAACAGACTCCGTGTATGCCTTGAAATACTGGTCGGCCAGCTCTCTCAGCGGCACACCAAACGGATCAACCGAGTCTGGAAACGGGAGTACCAGATCATCCAAGTGATAACTCATCGACATTATGGGGATCTCCTTATGCGGGTGCTTCTCCCCGTCGGAATCAGACCCATGACTTCGCTGATCCGACACATCCTCCAGCTTCTGCATCCACGCAACCTCCGAATTTTTCCCAAAGAACCCAATCGCAACAGTCTTCTCACTGCGATTCAAATCCTCCTTCACTAAATCAATTTCATCCAGGGACCCATGAGACGAAGAAGAGCCCGCATCACTCGTATCATCATAGGCTTCGTCACCGTCACCATCAAACTGGGACTGCTTATCAGCCTATGTTGTTAGCTCATATACTTGATGTTTATATAATGTAAGCTAAGCTAAGCTCAGGTAGACGCACCGAAAGCATCTTCTTAATCCTTTTCGCCGTCGCCGGGTCGGCCTCATTCTCAAGCTGTTTCAACAACTTCTCATACCGCTCCACCTTCTTCGACAGCGTCCCCAACTGCTTCTGGTCCCGGATGCGCTTTATATCAATATACGAACACGAGAGCCCATGCTCGCGGCATTTCCGGCAAACTGGCCGCCCGGCGTCACATTTCACCTTGCGGTGGCGACAAGGCTCGCAGGCGCGCGCGGACCGCCGCCGCTGAGACGAGGCCTTCACAACCGTTGCTCGTGGTATGGCGATCTTCGGCGCTGGTATGTTGTCTTGTGGTGGTGGAAGGGGGTTTGTTTGCTTGGGGGCATTGAAGTCTGGATATTGCGCGTAGGGATAGGGCTGTTGGTAGTTCATGGGTTGCTGCTGTACGCTGCCAGGACCGAGGGACCCTGGCCTCCATATCCAGTCGGATTGCGAAGATTGCGCCGTGGCAGCTGAATTGGGGCTTGGACTAGCGGCATTTTGGCTCTGGTTGGCGGCAGGGTTGTTGAAGGAAGAGCGATCGTAGTGGAAGGTATCGTCCATTACTGTCACCCATAGGGATTGAGTGAGCTGTATAGTCGTAGTACAATGCAAGAGTCGTACAACAGGTAGTTGAATCAAAGTCTGGAAACGATGAGGGCCAAGCTGGAGACGAGCAAAAGTTGTTGTGGCGGAAAAGAGCTACGGAGATGGGTGATGTCATGAACCATCATCAGCATCATCGCCAGTGACGCTCGAAAATAACCTCGTTTGATAGACATATCGCAGATGGACATTTTGTAAAGCTAAACAATTAGTCACGAATCTCAACGCCTATACCTAGTTCGACTTCTCGCCTAACTTTTGAAAATCCTTATTCCTCCCACCATGAATACACCCATGAAACTTTACCCTCCGGGCAGGTTAGTGAATCTACCTAGACTCAAAATCTCGAACCGCTCAAGCATCTCAGATAGAGGGTGACCTAATTCAGGGACACTATATCGCTCTTCCTGCAACTTCTCGAGCCCCTCAGCGAACTTATCAAACCGAGATGGCCAGGTCACCCTCTCGTCGAACAGCCCCTTCAGCTCCTCAGTGATCTCCCGAGATTCACGGATTCGCTCCCCCTGGCCTTTAGACTGAACTCTCTGGCGGAAGAGATGAAACATGTTTCGTCCTGATCTCGATCGACTTGCTATAGTGGCAAAGGCGCTGGTAAGGGTCAAAAAGTCCGGGTCTAGGATATCAAATCGGTGGCGATAAGTCATGACAAAGAGGGCCAGATTGACGGCATAGATCGCGGACTGATGGATACGGTTCATGCCGTATTCCCGCTGGTGTAGGTGGATAAGGCGCGCGATGCTCCTAGCTTCCCGTTGAATGATGTCTTCTGCGTCGTGCCTTGAAAAGAATCCGGATATCGATGGGCTTTCCTCGGGCGATGCTATTCCTGTGGGCTCAGCAACAAAAAACATGTCCTCGGCCTTGTATGAGAGAAGCCGGACGATTGAAGTATGATAGCGCATCCGTAGCATGATTATATATGGCGGTGGGTGCTGCGTGATATCGAAGCTCCCCGGTAGCTCTGTATACCAACGACTAAGCTCCCCGAACAAATCGTACTTGATTTGATTCCGTTCATCCACAGACTTTTCATTCCCATCGGTCTTCCAAAGGAGCGTTTGGGATATTTTCCGGCAAATTTCGCAGAGCCCGAAGGAATGGTCTAAGTACTCCTCGAGGTACGAAGGTCGCCGTTCTCGATAGGTTGGATATGGCGTCCACAGTGTTGATTCTTCAGAGAGCTTGTTATAGCGCTTATCGGGTCGCTTTTGATTGTTATCACTTACACGAGAGAGGCGTAGAAAATCGGTATGTGAAACTCTGTAGGTTTAGTTAGACACGGTCGACGGGTATAGTGGACAGTGAACGTACGTGTCGATATGGCATAAACCCCAAGCAGTCCGCCTAGATACGATGGTTATATCATCTTGAGTCTCAGAATCTAAGCTAGTTATTTCAAGTTCATGCTGGCATTCGAAATTACCCGAGCCGATCAACCCCATAGCTATTCCGATCTCGACAGCTTGATGGAGTGTTTCGTATGCATGATCGTTCTGCCCGGCGAGAGAGTACCTTCAAAGTCAGAAAACATGAGTATGGTGATCAGATAGGACTAACATCTGATGCAACAATAGTGTCCCTTGCAAAAAAGAGAGGGTCTTCCTATTAGATGCCTTATCCCTCCATCGCTCGGCCTCTGCTAGGAACTCATCCGCCTTGTTCAAGATATCAACCGCGGCGACATAATTCCTGTCTGAAGAGTCGCAAAATTGCTGTAGCAGTTAGTATCATTCCATAATCCAAAGTCCACATGAACTCACACAAGCGTTCGCAAGCAGCGCGTTCACCAAAAATGGGCTGCAAAACTGTGAGGTGATATCACCCCTCACCATATATTTCAAAAATACATTACAATCCAAAAACGCATGAAACTGGGTAATCCCAAGTAAAATAGACTGACACAAGATGCGAAACAAAATCTGAATCCGCCGTAACATTTGTCCAGGGCCTCGCGGAAACCCGATACGGCACATCGTTACACATGTAATGGATATCCATAACCCTGGGCCGCAATGACGCATCGGAAACCTCGGCATCGACAATGCGTCGTATTTCCCCAAGCGAGCAGGCTTCTGTTTTGCCTGCCGTCAAATGTCTCTCAGTAAGTTGCATCAATACTTCGGCTTTGGCGCGTATAGCTTCGTTGGTTGCGCCATGCCGGATATCCGCAAAGAGTGTGAAACTGTACTCGAGCTCTTTGAAACGCAGGACTTTCATGAGGGAATCATATAAGCTGCGTTGATAGCAGAGTTCGTCCGCCGTTCGTTTGGCTGCCACTCGTCGACGCTGGTCTAGTGTCTCGTCGAATAGACATTCCCGAGTGTAGACGCGACAGTTATCACACGGTGGCTCACCAGAGCACTTTCCTGCATTAGCAGAAACCCAGTTAGAAAAGAAAGAAAAAACGCACCTTCCGTTTAGATTTTTTACAAGCCAAGCATGCCATAGACACACGTTTCTTCAACGACTCTGGGGAGCTCCGATGGTCCTCGGACGCGGACTCTCCTGAAGCTTCATAGTGTGGGGATGGCCCAGGAGCAATAGAACGATGCTGCACTGGAGACTCAGTCATCTTCCTTAACGTAGCATAATATAAATACATAGGGTTTCCATAGGACAGCCATACTGGGGACATGGTAAGATATACTATATAACAGATCGGACATCGGACGGGAATAAAGATATCTGCGCGACATGCCACAGCCAGAAAGCTAGACCACAACAGCCAACCTGAATTCGCATGTGATGGTTAGAATTAATCATGGGGGTGGAATTAGTTACCGGCAGGGTGGTATGGAAAAGATCGAGAATAAAGTTCGAGGGTTCGTGGTTCCAGATGGTCGAGTCGGGGCATGAAGCCGCGGTGCCAAAGTCCTTGCAGCTCCACACGTTGGAAGTTGGATGACACCACCCAGTGGCACCCATCCTTCAGAGCATCTAGATTCCTGGACATTATGGATGTGATCACGACTCGACCAGAACCACTGGACACTGTAGGCTCGACTCGGTCTACGCGATTAAAGCCGGGAGGTATCGCCGCGCTGAGTGATTAGGCCAATGAGGCTGAAAATGTCCAAGAGATCGTGTCGGCTGAATGGAATAGAAGCAAGGAATTGCTGCTAAATCAAAGCTGTGTAGTAAAGTATCGGATGAGGTGCTGATGCCAAACGGATCATTAGATGCTCCGTAAATGCTACCTCCTCACACCAAGACCCCCAGATAATCTCAAAACTTGGAACCAAAATACGACTTGGAACAATCATCCGCTCCAGACAGAGTACCACTATTAAGTTTAACTGATCTCTGCGTCTGCCTTGTTGTCAAGGAAAGAACACTAACGTGGATGTAACCAGGGTTCAGTATTAGTGGTAGAGAAGAAACGGTGGAAACAGCTAGATACATTTTGTCTCCCCATAGATCAATGCTCGAGGATACGCAGACTACCCTGTACAACACAATTCTCCAACACCGAGCCTGGGGGGATGTCAATTGTGCTGGTTTCGGTCGCAACGATAATGACCGTTCCCTTGAGCGTGACATTGCGGCCCAAGTTCACTGCGCCGGTAATGGTGAGATGATCCAGCTCGACAATCCGGGGAATGCTGGGAATGCGCTTTTGGAAGTCGGACACCTTCTTGAAGTCGCCTCCGAGCTTGATAACGGGCACACCACCGAAACGGTTGGGGTCCATGACTAGCTGACCGTGCTCCAGACGGTAGAGATCTGACTTGACCAGCAGCAGATCGGAGCAAGTCTTGACAGGAAGGAAACGGCGACGGGGAACATTGACACCGTGGGCATTCTTGAAGTGGCGGATGGCAGCACCAACAGCGGTTTCAAGCTGGTAGATAGCCTGGTCGGCCTCGCCCTTCTTGTCGGCGGGGATGGACTTCTCGTTGGCGATGATTTCCATCTCGAGCTCGTTCTCCTCAACGACGCGCTTGATGGCGCGAAGGTTCATCCAAATGTTGTTGGTGTTGAAGTACTTGAACTTCTTGATAGACTTGAACTCGTTCACGTGCTCCTTGGGCACCTGGGCAATTTCAAGAAGACGGGCCTTACCCTCGTAGTCAATGATAGTACCACCCTTGACATCAGCCTTAGTCTTATCGGTCAATTCCATGATGTATTCACAGTCAGTGTCGACCATATGCTTCAGAATGCGCATGTCGACCACTGCACCCAGGTTGTCCGCGTTAGACAGGAAAATGTACTCGACACCGCGTTCCAGAAGTTTGTCCAAAGTACCGGAGTTGTAAAGGGACTCAAAAACGTCACCGTGACCGGGGGGGTACCAGTCCTGTAGAGGGGCGTCAAAGGACTTGGGTGCCGGCAATAGCGAGTCCTTGATGATTCTAGGGTAACGAGACTGGTTGAACGTGATGATGTCCACGTTGTGGCCTTGGTACTTCTTGATAATGGACTGAGTGTCCTGGTCGGTGTTGAACGAGTTCATCAAAACGAAAGGAACGTTGACATTGTACGAGCGGTTAAGGTGTTCGATCTGTCGGACTGACAAATCCAAGAATGACATGCCCTCACGGACTTCGATCACTGACTTGGGGCCGACGCAACCCATGGAAGTTCCCAGACCACCGTTGAGCTTGACAACGGCCAACTTGTTCAAGAACTCAACAGAGGCTTCCGTTCCGAGATCGTTGTAATCCACCACCTGGGAGGGGTTGGGGGGGGCAATGCGGTCCCAGTTGACAGCGTTGCCCTTGGCCTTGTCGTTGAGGAAACGGCGGAAGAGAGCAAAGAAGTTGTCGGTCTCGGCCTCAAAACGCTTGCGCTCGTTATTATCGGGGACGGTCTCGGCGAGGGCGTTCAAGGCATTGCGCATCTGAGAAGCAGCAACACTAGTGGAGGCATTTTCGAATGCCTGTGCTTATTTGTTAGTGATTCCATATGGCCAATATCACGGACGAAATCTGGAAATCAAAAATCAAAAATTCAAGCAAGTGAAACCAAACCTGTGTAGCATCCGAATAACTGCCGACGGATTATGGGCGACATTTGCAGTGGCTAGGAGCTAACAGGGAAGCATTGAGAACAGCAAGCGAAACAGGGAGTAAATCAGGCGAAAGTCTCGAAGTATCCATATGATAAGGAAACCAAGTGTGGTAATCGCAACCCAGTTCGCATCCATGGTCTCTACCAGACAACTTTGGTAAAGTAGAAAGTCAAGAGGGTAGCAAGTACGGACGTCATAAGTGGGAAGCGCTTTCCATTGGCAGGGCAGGCAACAAGAAATACTGGATATGAACTAACCATGTGAGACTGGGACTTCCCATGGTGTTTTCCAAAGCCAGCGGCGCTGTTCGAGGACAGGTGGGTTGGTAGGTCTTTGGTGGCCATTGTGAAAGAAGCAAGGAACTCTAATCTACTGGCAGGCACAGGTAGCAGTTAGCATTAGCAATGGATATAGACAAGACAGGAAGAGGGGGCAAGGGGGCAAGGATAAAGAGCGCGGGCAGATAGTGCTTTAAGCAGGGACAATTCCTCTCTGCCTTGATCCACGTTGCCACAGCACATCAAGTCGAGGACGTCGATCGCAGGGAAAGGAAGGGAAGATGTCGACAAGCTGCCGTCATGGCGGGAGATCGTGCGACAGAACCTTGTAGACCAGGGTGTGAACTTACAATCCAAGGGTGTGGACAGGGCAAAGAGGCAACAACCTTGGCCGCGGGAAGTAAACTGGAGAGAGAAAGAAACAAGAGCAACTAGAGAGAGAGAGATGCGACTGTTTTATTTCTGCTGATGAACAACAATGACGAAAACAATTATTCCACGCCTTGAAACTCCCCACTTTGACCTCGATTTCAGGGGAGGGAGCTTTTTTACCGTATCTTACCATAATTACCCATATATTGCTAGTGGCCAGAGCGGATTCTCGCCGGGTGTGACAATACCGCACAACCGCCGTCAAGTATGTTGACTCCAGGTGACTTGACTGGAATTGAATTATTTGGAAATAGTCCTAGACAGATTCTAAAGTTATTCTTGGACATACAGGCTACGGTACCTTGAGGACCACAGTTGTGTAGGTAGACAAAGATAGCGGTTGGCCGTCATGGACCGCATACTAAGACATCATCTATCGTGGTAAGACATGGATCTCGCCCAATATTGCCCTCAACAACATTTAAGTCAAGTGACAGCTGCTGTTGATATGTGAAACCTCCTATTCTAGACCAGATCCCCCTTTATTCTAAACGTTCTCCATCACCTCGCCGTCCAGGGTTCAATAAATAACGATCTCATCAAAACTGCCCCACCGCCTCGTAATCTCGATTCGGACAGCTCCGAACTTGTCGGATATTGACAGCTCAAGCTCAGGACTCCAGGAGTTTTCACAAGAGACCCAGAGAAGTAAAGAGATGCTGATGCTGCAGTATATCAAATATCTGTTCCCATTTCTCAATCAATATTCTGTACATCCCACCTTCTGTTCCAGCAGCTAGCGATAATCGCCACTAGAGTCAACACGCAACGACCCATTCACGACTACCGTTCGCCCCATGCCCCTCCTCGACTCTCCTGACTGGAGTTGTTCCTGAGCTCAATTGCCTTTCCCAACTTCTATACGGACAACTGTGCCTAATTTTATCTAATTTTGCTCGGTGGTTCTATTTATAACTTCGCATTTTGCCGCCCGGTGTCATGTCTGTTCAACCTTCTTGAACTCGGGCCTTCTTTTGGTTCTCCCCCCGGTCGTGTTGCCGGTCTAGAATCAGGTTCTTTGATTTCCAAGCCCTGAGCATAGGGCAGTCAACGTCAAGTGCAACCATGGTTGAGAGGTAAACTAAGGCTAAAACTAGGACTTAGGGTCTGCCTCAGTGCCTACTGTAGCTTCTGTAGATTATCAATTCATGACACATGGTACAGAGTACATACAAACTCTGTACACGCAGTAGTACATTCCCTACTTCAGTCGGACTTGTTACTATTATCAAGAGAAGCGGTGAAAATAAACTCTTACAACTTCGTTCCATAATAAGCTAACAGGGTAAAGGCATCTCAGTCATTATCCAAAGCTTCTTCAGCAAGTAAATGCTACATCATGTGAGAGGCTCATAACGTTCCATGCGTAGAAAGAATAAGAAAAGAAAAGAATAAACAAATGGTCCTCAACACTTATCATGCCTCAAGCCCCGCTAACACTGCGCTTGCTGAGGAAGCTCCGTCGGGGCTTCCTCGAGTCAGGGCTGTCCATTACGTCCGATGCGCCATCACCCGCGTTCGAATATGCTGTCCCGGGCCGGAGACTGTCTCCGGAAGCCGAGAAGCTGCTTCGCATCACAACTGTTCCACTACCAACGTTCACCGTCGTCTCCTGCCCAGCGACAGAACCCTGATCGCCGACAAAGAAGAGCGCCTCGCCGAGAACACTGTCAGAACCAAACGTAGCATGGTCAACTACTCTGATTTGGTACTGCGCATCGGCTGTGGTGTTATGCACACGGCAGGTCTCGTGTGAAGAGTCAAATTGTACAGGGGGCCCACCGCCCTTGATGGCCTTGGTTTTGAGCACCTCCTTAGCTCCTTTGGCTCCCATTGCTCGCACGAGAACCCGAACATTCGCTGACGAGGGATATCCGCTCGCAGACACAACTGAGATGCTAGCAGTTCCGGCATCTCCCTTACCACTAATGCTGAGTCGGTCGCCGTAATGAGAAGCACCGCTCCGGGTGCGGGAATGATGGAGCTCGCGCTTGGATGTTGAGCTGGGTGGTGTTTCCCCATCCACGAGAATGGCTGAGGGTACATCCTTTTGTTCCCTCTCCTCATCCGAGCTAGACGAATCATCTCCTCGAATCTTTGACATGATTCCGTGCTTCAGGAATGAAGCACCCTTGATAACGTTGCCACCAACGAATCCAACTCCCTTGACGGGTGCACCAACGATCTTTCCGGGCGTAGCAAAGGTCCCAGAAAAGGTAGATGATCCTTGGCGAGCACGCATGACATAGGTAGGTTTGAACAGGAGTTTCAGTCGAATAGCCCCCGACTTTCCGTCGAGAGTGAGACTGACCTCTTTGCCCTGGAAAGGTTCCAGCATCTCGAGGTTGATTGGAACACCGCCAAGGTAGTCCGCCTTGTCACCAAAGTCCCAATCATATACGTCGCATCGGAGGTCGGCACCGATACGAGACTTGATAGGAGCCTCGAAAAATTCGTTCCAAGCAGGATGGAGCGTTTTCTTCTGCACCTTGGTCTTGAAGATATCCTTATCATCCAGGCGGAACTTACAGTACGGGTCACTGTATCCGTTGCGGTCGGCGGAGGGAAGATCAGCGGCATCCAAGACGTCCACTCGGAGGGTTCCCATGTTATTGATACTCTCCGTGGGGTCGAGCTTCATAGTAACAGGGATGTAACGAGCACTGACAGTCACCTTGCTTACTTCCCCTTCGCTAGAACGAAGGACGAGCTCGGTGGGAGTATACTACAAAATCTTAGCAATCATCAAAACAAGCAGCAATGAAAGTCACTTACCAGGATACGTTGTAGTGTGGAGAAAGTGTCGCCTGTAAGCTTTGCCACAACATGTTCGTCATCGTCACCCTTAGCGTTGAGCTTCTCGACAATCCGAAGAGTGATCTTTGAGAATTCAAGTTCACGCACAAATGCATCACCAACTATGATCACTGTCAGCTCTCTTTGGTGGTTGGATGGTGAATAGAACTTACTGTCTTCAACCTTGGCATTCTTAGTTCGAATCTTCGGTGAGGACCAGACAGGGAACATGTAATCGTCCATAATGATTTCCACGTGCACATTGTTATGGGAAAGTTGAACCTCATGCAAATTGAACACGATGAAACCAGATTCTGCAAGATGTCAGCGCAATGATGGATACAGTGAATGGGCAAGACTGCCTACCGTGATTTCCAAGGTCGTCCACGGAGATGTAAGTCTTGGGCACTTCCTTGATTGACCGGACAGACATAGTTTCGGAGTCCTTTGCTGTGCCAGGACGGGACTCAAGACTTGGACGGCCGTTTGTTGGCACATCTGCCGAGCCATTACCATTCGTTGCAACTCCTTTGCCGGAAAGTCTCGAATCTGTGCTCATAGACTTAGAGTGATTGCTCTTGCGCTTAGAGTCGACGCTCTTTCTTGTTAGGTCGGCGACTCCGTCCGTCTCACCGTAAGTTTCTTCTTCTAGATCGTCTTCCTCAACTTCATCTTCGGGATTGACGACAGGAATGGTAGGGTAGAAAGCGACTGTGTAGTTCAAAGTTCCTTTGGCACCACGGTTGCCGAGGCGAAGCATACTCGACACAAGCTGCTTCTCGTCGTCAATCTCAAATTCGCCAGCCTCGTTCTCATGGACATAATCCGCTGCAGCAAGTTCGTAGGAGCCAAGAGAGCGGTCGCTTCCGACCGACTCTTCGTCCATGACTTCTAGAGTGAGCTTTTCGCGAGCACTGTGAATCGGAACGTATACGACTTCGTCCCAATCCGGATCAAGGTTATTTCTAAAGGTAACCGTTCGTCCCTTCATGTAGCCGGACAGCAGGACTCGCGCATAAGGATCAGACTTGCCCATCTTCTCCAGGTTCCGAAGGCTCGCGGCGTCTCTGAAATGGATCCTCATGACGCCAATGGGATCGACGTAACCGGCTCCTCCTGCGGCTCCTCCGACAGCAACAGGCTTCCAATCCAAGACCAATTTAGCACGACCAGTTTTGGCACCATGTAGATGGAACCACTGATGCCCCTTCTCCATCATCTTGAGCATGTCATTCATCTTGATCTGGTACGATCCCAAAATCGGGTCCTTTGTCAGATCCCGGTCATCTTTGATTACTAGACCAAGGCGCGCGTTCTTCCTGTCGGTGACCAAGAATTCCTTCGAAGCGTTCTGGAAAATAGGATTGTTTGTTCGCTTGGGCTTATTCGTCGTGTGAATCTCCTTGCCGTTTAGTAGGAGCACACCGTAGGGGCTGAGTTGTCCGACTATGCTCTTACTCCCATCCAAGTCCTTGGCTTGTTCGACTGTGAATCGAGCGATACCCGTGTTCAGCTCTGGCGGTGGTTCGATCTCCCCAGTCTCCAATTTCCTTCCCTCCAGGACGGGGAAGAAACGAATGTCTGTATGGACAGTACCACGAGAACGACCGCTGGCCAAGACTTCGAGGTAGATACTTTCATGCTCGGGCTCTTGTTCGAGTTTGTCTAACGCAAATGTAGCGGTTCCTAGTTCCTTGTCCTTTCGGAATTCGTTCCAGTCATATGGCGCAATGGTGAGAGTATCTGAAAAGGACGTGATAATAACGTAGACTGTCTCGTTCCACCTTGGGCTATCTGTGTCTTGTATCGTCTTGGTGCGGCCGAGCTCGGTCCGGTTGTTCAAAGATACCACTGCGTACGGATCAGGAGTTCCGGCGAACTTATCGGGGTTCTTGAGCTGGCGCGCCCCGTGGAGAGTGACAGCAACGACACCAATTGCCTGGTCAACAGCATTTCCAGCAAGCATCTTGGCGATCTCGATTGGGAAGACGTTGGGCTCGTACATCATCGGACCCAGGTTGTTGTGAATCTGGTCCTTGATGAAACTCTCGAGTCCAGGGATAAAGTTGATGTCGAACCCGAGGGTATCACCACCGAGAGGCTTGCAAACATAGTCGAGTTCCGGTCGGCCCAAGAAACAGACATCAACCCGCTCGATATGAGGGAAGGGGATTTGAAGCTTCACCTTCACTCTCATCAAGCCGCTGCATGCCATGTCCTCAACAATTACGTCGAGGCCCTTGCTAACAACGCCCTTACCCAAGCGAACTTCCAAAACAACCTTAGGGTTGATCTTGTCCTTCAGTTGCCGAGCGGTCAAATCCATCCGGTCATTGGGAGTGAAACTGAACTTCCAATCCATGATGACGGTATCTACCTCTGTCTTCGGATAGGTTTTGACGTGCTCCAATCGCGGAGGTTTACTGCCTAGGACAAAGGTCCTCAACCGTAGGCTGTCTAAGAAAGCTGGAGTCGATGTGCTGAGGACTTGATCAACGGAGTTGATGATGGTATCACACATCACAGGTGCATAGATAGGCCAAAACTTGACAAGGAAGCTGTTGATCCACTCTAGGCTCTCGGTATCGGTTTCGAGCCGCTGCTTTGCCATTTCCCGGTGCACATCGTCGCGAAAGTTTCGTCGCACTCGGCGAATCGAGGTCCGATAGTAGGTACTGCAGGCGGCCATCACGATGAAAATCCATGCAAGTCCACCACCCAACACAGCGACAATCCAAGAAGCTAAGCATGCAAATACAATGACGCCAGCATTGTGATACCAGTCTAATGGAACAGTCAATCACACTGAAGCAGCAGAAGGACGGACTCGTAAGCAGCCTACCACCAAAGAACTTGTCGTCGAGTTTGCCCTCCAAAAACGTCTGATGGTCCAACAGCGTCGCGTCATCTTGCTCTTCCTTGGTCTCATCGTGCGAGAACCGCGGAGCCCACCCCGTTCGGTCGCGAGCCCATCGCATGTCTTCTTTCATCTGTTCGTCCTTCTTCTCCGTTTTCTCATCCGCCTTCGCCTCCTCCAGCAATCCACTAGCGGTTCTCGGCGGAGGAAGGTCATAAGGAGCTGGGGTACCATCGTCCTAGAACAACAACTTCATTAGGCGAATCTTAAACTTTGCTCTAGAATGTTCAACTCACTTTATCCGTAATCACCCCCACGCCCTTTGGCTTCCGGTCATGGTGGAAGTTTGGTGGTACTTGCTAGACAACGAATGTTAGCAACCCGATGGTGACTCTGATCAAGTGAATGAATGAACATACAGATTTTGCCGCGGCGGCTTTGTCTTCAGGGGATGCATCCGGATCGAATTGATAGGCGGGTATGCCGGCCTCGCGGGTTTCATCGACCAGCTTTTGTTCGATGACTTCCGGGTTGATATGCGACTGCGGGTCTTGAGAAGCAGCCTCGGCAGTCTCAATGGCCCCTTGCTGCTTCAATTCGGACTTGTCTATATTTTCGGACGCCATGGCTGTCGATGAGCCTCCGGCAGGAGTTGCCTACTATAAGCCCCCAATCGTAGTCTGCAAGTAAGTGGTAGGTAATCAGCCAAAGAACTCGTCGTTGCGTCAAGGGTGGTGAGGATTCCGCAGGAAATATAATTGTACAAAAGTGTATGTGAAGCTTTACGCTTATTATTTCAGGATTTGAGGATATGCAAAGGAAGCATTGAGGTACGAGGTTGAGAGAGTGGCTCAAGCTGAATTGATTTGTGGTTGCCTTGCCGCTGGAGCTCGGTAGCGGGGGAGTTTGAAGCGCGGCAAGTCTCAACTTAGAGGACAATCGGGTGATACCGAGAGAAAAGGGGAATCACTCACATGGAACGAGATCACAAATGCCCGATTACGGTGATTACTCGGGAGAAACTGGTGGTTGGAACTTGAAAGAGACGGAGGATAAGAGAATGCCAGACCCAGGGGAAAGGGTAGTAGAGAGAGGGAAGTGTGAGGAGAAGATTAATGTTCAGGGCAGCCGAAGCGGAAATCCATGGGGAGCCACATGCACTGTGAGGCTGGAGCTCATAAATGGAGATTTTTATGGTCGTGACGTCGATAAGATTAAGATTACGAGGTAAGAAAGGTGTCCATTTAATTGGGAAAGGAACTGGTGCCGATCGATGACCTCGATTTCTATAATCTTGTGGACTAGACTGTAGAACAGGATTCGTCCTACCGCAGTCATGCCAATTTATCTACTTAGTTTGCTTCTTCGAGCTTGAAAACGGTATGGCATCCAAAATTCAATTGCTGATCTACGATCGACCAGGAATTCGGAATTCTCTTTGAAGTTTGAACAACAGATGAATTACGTAGTCTTGAAGCTCCACTGGATCGACGGGGAATTAGTGACGCCGGACTCGGATCTATTGATACTGCACCGCCACGACTCAGCTGCGCCACATCCCTTTGCTAACTATTGTGCAGAGTACGGTGTACGGACGGAGTACTCCGTACAGGCATCGGGAAGCCTCATTATTCGAGATAATGAAGGCTTTATTTCCTCATCGATATTCGGATTAAAGAAATATCTTATCCAGAGAACGTGGATTCATGTCTCTCACCTTCGGCCTCGTGCCCTGCCAAGAAAATCAAAAATCTGTGGGGTCTCAAACCTGACTTTTGGTCCCGGCTGAACTGGATCGGGCTCTTCTCGCCAGCTGGAACAACTCCAATGAAGGGTAAGCCAGATCATATTAACTATACTGTAGCATCTGCCATATTGATTCCATCCACGCTCGGTAGATTCTCCCCTCCGTACAACGGCCGTCTCTGACGCCTTTTGCTCTTTTTTTCTTACTTTCGACTCCGTCTTACACGTGGCATGCAGAAATGGGTCAGCTGTCGACACAGTTTACTCCCCACTCAAGAGTCAAGAGTCAACAGACTCAACACTGACAGCAACAGCAGAAGAAGGTGATCGCGCCTCCATGTTGAAAATCGGATTGTCGCCACCCAAAGTCAGATCCCTCTTCTTAGCGCGCACTGACCTCTTCCTCGCGTCTGTTGTTTGGTTTTCAAACAAGAACATCCCTGCCGGTTTCCAGCTTGAAGGTCCGGCTTACGCTTGAAGGTTGGTTCCTTTCTCGGAGGCTTCACCTCAATCTACCCAGGCTCCAACCCTGAGCGAGACCTTAGTACTTGCAATCACCTCTCCTACCAAGACACTCAACACTCAAATGGCTTTACCATCAAGTCACAGGATCACTGTCGACTGCATACATACAGAAAGCGTTCGCAACCATGCTTCCACAACGCATTCCCACGCCTCCGGTACCCAGTTGGGACTGAAATGCGGATTGGACAATCTGGTCTCACTGCAGATTGAAGATCATCCTTTCCCCAGTATCTTCCGGCGGTGATTGTATCACAAGTCGATGCAGCTGCAGCTGCACACTGATTGCTTTTACAGCGACTTTTTCCCTCTGTACTCGGGGAATCGTCGGAATGTTGATTTTCACGCTGAGTATGGTCATGATACGGGACTCTGTAGCATCTGGAGTATACTGTAGTAGGGTACCTAAGGAACGTATTCAGACAGCTGTGGTATTGAAACCACATACCCCGGAAGGTAACTTCAGTTACTCCGTAGTGAGGCCGTGGGCCATGATGAACTACTTCAGAGTAGGTATCCATAGACGATATTTGCCATAGCCCGATATGCCTCATTCATAAAATCATCTACTTTGCAATCAATCGGCGCCATGCCGATAATACATATTCCGATTTTGAATTTTGAATACTCTAGAGAAAGCGTTTCGCACTGCTCACCGACTCTACATACACTTCGCAGAGGTTTACATAACAGCAATACCATACGTACCATAAACATATGTTTCGGAGGGGGTTGGGGGGTTCCAGCCCTGAACTTGAACTTTGATTTTCTGTATGCTTTGAATCACGTGGTTTTACTATCTAGGCTGAGAGAGATATATATGTGCACATATGTGCAGATGTACTGTTATAGCCATATCAACTTCAACCCTCTTGAATTTTTTTCTATGTAACCACCAACTTCGAGAATATACTCCGCAGAAATTTGTTCAGAAGAGTAGCACATGACATTACGTTTAGAACTGTATTCAAACAAGTCACTTCGTTTACGAGTTTCCGACCCTGAAGAGGGTCGGATGTGGGCGATAGATATCATGAGATAGCATAATATTAAGTGGTATGTCGTTGTAAATAACACAGCATGCATTGTCATTTGTCATATCAGTATCAGAATATTGGTATTAATGAAAACGAGGCCCGGTTAGACCACTTTGCCAGTCAAACTACCACACACCGCAGCTTCAATTAAATACTTTACCGCCCGAGACGGATGACACCGGCGGCCATCAGCTTCTGGATCTGTAGCCGAACTTGTGTGTTCTTCATGTGCTCTTGCAGGGCAGCAGGGTCGCCCTTGGCTTGCTGGAGAATGCTCTGCATGACTGGGTCTTGGAGGATAGACATGATCTGCTTACATTAGCAAGGGTTGTTGGGCAATATATGGGTTGAGGGCTCATACCTCTGGGTCTTTCTGGATTCGCTCCATGGTCTCAGCCTCGGATTCTCCCGAGCGAGCGCTAAATTGAGTATCGAGAACTTTCTGTTGCTGCTGCTCGATTTCGCGAGCGTGGGTTCCGTCATCGTTCTCTGAGGCCGCACCGCATGCATCAATAGCACGGCTGTACTCCTTCATCGCAACCAGGGCCTGCGATTTGCGCATATAGGCACGGAAAAACTTGGGGTCGCGGGCGATGGCTGCATCGCAATCCTGGACAGCCCCAGGGAAGGCCATGAGCTTAATTAGGGCAGCCGCACGGTTGGTAAATCCTCGCGGGTCCTGGGGAGCGCGCTTGGTCATCTCGGTAAAGGCATCAACGGCACCGGGCCAGTCTGCCTCCTGGAACTTCTTTTGACCCAGTTCGCGGGCTTCTTCGGCCGCGGCGGGGTCAATGTATGCTTCCTTCTTGGCCTTGTCTCTGGCCTTCTCGGCGTTGCGTAGCTTGGTCAGAGCGTCAGGTGTTCGGTGTTCGGTGAGCGACTTATTGTAATTCTCGATGGCCTTGTCGAGGTCTCCCTGTCTCTCGTAAGCAGTACCAATTCTGGTGTAAGCCCTATAGATGTCATTAGAACCCAAAGCTCAAATACGGATAGGGGGAATCTACTTTGCGAAGACCTTGAAGTCCGCCCGAAGCCCACGGCCTTCTTCAATAGCCTCTTGGCATGTCTGAATGGCACCTTGAAGATCGCCCTTTTCGAACTTGGCTGCACCAATGTTGTTCAAGTATGTGACGTCCTTGTGTAGCTCCCATGCCTTGCTGTAGTGTTCGATAGCATCGTCGAATTGCTTCTTCTTGTAGAAATCGTTACCGATCTTCTTCTCAGCATCGCCAGCCTCCTGCGCCTTCTTCTTGGCGATAGCCTCATCATCTTCGGGCTCCGGTTCCGGTTCCGGCTGCTTCTTCGGGGCGGATGGGCGGGCGTCAGGCATCGGCACGTCCTCTTCAGCCTCCGTGGCACCAGAGGGACCAGATGGACCCCCGGCGCCGGGAGGACCACCAAAGTTCATATCAATACCCAGCAGCACACTCATGACCGAAAGGAACCGGGGGTCTCCCATTGCCTCTCCAACGCTGTTCGGGTTGCTTTGGAGTCGCTTGAGTTTTGCCATGAACTCACCGTCAGCTAGGAGGGGGGAGGTTTTGGGGTTGTTGGAGAGTTTCTGGAAGAGCTGAGGGTCGTTGAACATGCCACCCAGTCCTCCTGTGGGATCACCAGTAACACCATCCGCCTGAGCTTCCTCGTTAATGGCTCTTTTTACAGCATTGAAGGCGTTCTTAGCCTGCTCATTGCCAGGCTCGAGCTTGATCGCCTCTTCGTAGGCATCGTGGGCGGACACTACTCCGTATTAGCTACCACAGATTGATATATCATTGCACCTGAATCACTAACAGAGATCTCCTAGACCACGGGAGGCTGCTCCCTTGCGCTGGTGACCCTTTGCCCAGTCTGGTTTGATCTCGATGGCCTTGTCGGCATCGGCGAGGGCCTTTTCGTATTCGGATTGGGCAGCATAGACAGCTGAACGGTTGGAATAGAGGACGTGGTTGCTTCCGTCAAGAGCGATTGCCTGAGTGAATTTCTCACTTCCCAAGGTATCAGCGTCTGGCCTCGTCTTCAAAGCGGGGTAGAATATACTCACACGGCAGTGGGATAATCCTTCGCAGAGAAGGCCTTGTTACCCTCGGCTTTGAGAGCGTCAGCCATAGTGTTGACGTATGAGAAGTGGCGACAAGTGAGACGAATAAACTGTGTGGAAAAGTAACACTGATTAAACTAGAATCCGGGATGCAGGCGCCGACGGACTTATATTGTGAGGCAGAGCTTCTGGAAATTTCCGAGCCCAGACGCTGTTAATGGCCTCAGCTCTCAGGCAAACAAAGAAATGGGGGAGCTCCATCCGCGCTAAACCATTTATGAGTCAAACATCTGCACTAAGCCTAGAAAGAAATCCAGCAAAAAACATCTTTTCTACCTCCACTGCACGACTTCCCTTCACTTTGCGCCTGTTTCCGTTCAGTTCACTAGAGTCGTCAGTCAGCCTCGCAATTACCGGATATAAACTCCTTTGGGATGGTTCTCTGAATATGCAATTCCATAAGCCTCTGCGGTGATTGTGATCCTCGGTTTCTTTCTCTCAGAAAATGGCCTCCGCGGGGCCCTCTGGCGGCTCTGTGACTGAGCTCGCCGCCAGACTATACGAAGCATGCCTTCAAAAGTTCCCTATCGATCATCTATTCTATCAGCAAGAACTCTTGGGGCTAGATATCCTTCCCAAGAGTGACCTTCCACTTCTACTCCAATGTACACAGTCACTTGTCGACCAGAAACTGTTCCGGCTCCTCCAGGGCAAGAATGAGCGGCTGGCATGGAAGCTTATCAATAGGGAGGATGCTGAAAAGTAGGGCATATCCTTCTTGTTCCCTGTCTTCTCATACTATCAGCCGTACGGGTCCTAATTGCTTTGTCCATAGACTCCAAAACCTTAGCCCCGACGAAAGTTTGGTGTACAATGTTATTCATTCAACAGGTCGATCCGGCATCTGGGTACGCGCGATTGTGAACCGCACCAACCTACACAAATCTATACTAGACCGATGTCTAAAGTCCCTTGAGGGCAAGAACTATATCAAGAGCGTCCACAATGTCAAGTTTCCCAGTCGGAAAATGTACATGCTCTATGGCTTAGCGCCCAGTGAAGACGTTACCGGTGGAGCATGGTTTACGGACGGAGTACTGGACGAGAATTTCATCAACGTCGTTTCCGGATTCATCGAGTTTACCGTCAGCCGCAAAAGTTGGTATGAGGTCCCGGCCTCCGATAACTCTCGCAACAAGCGATTAAAGACCGTGAATGGAAGTGTGAATGTGAAGAGAGACCCAGGCCAGAAGGTATACCTTCCTTTCCCAACAGGGTATAAAGGTTATCCGACGGTGGACTTCCTCACAAACGCCGTAAACCAGAGCGGTATCACCCCTGTCCGCCTCGGAGAAGAGAGCGTCACCCAGCTCCTCGAAATGCTTTGCTACGACAATAAGCTCGTATCGCTCAACAACGGCGAGGTCTACAAATCTGTCAAAAACCCGGAGGAGGTCAAAGCCCGACAAGCCCGCAAACCGGATGAGGATCCCTCCGTCGCCAATGACCGGTTAGTCCAAAACGGCATGACCGAGGTCCCCTGCGGCCAGTGTCCGGTGTTCAATCTCTGTGTACCTGGTGGTGCAGTGAGCCCGGAGAGCTGCGAGTATTTTGAGACTTGGATTCATGAGAGGAGTTCTCTGTCTTTCTAAAAAGGGTGTTTGTTTGGCTGTATACGATAGCGTACTTCGTGCCGGACGATATTTTATTTGCATAGCGATGGCGTTGCATGTCTTGCTTTGGCTTGGGGGCAGGTCTGCCTTTATTTAAACAAGGACCATTATGGGCGGCTTCTGTCTGGAATAGTATAGGCCAAAGAGTCTAAGACATAGATAACCATGAATTTGGATGTTTTAGAAAAATATTGGGTACTAGGCTAATATGTAGATGCTAATCATAAATCATGCACGAATATATAATGTTAAGAGATTATTCAACCGCCTTCGCAGCCAAACAATCGGGGCAATACCACTTCCCTACCGGCTCCCGCGTCAAGCCGACGCACTTCCAATGGAACCACTCAAACTTGCAGTTCTCATTATCGCAAGCAACCATGTCCCCATGACTGACAGTGCGACACGTGCAGTAAACCTTTGTGTCCTCGTTGCCCTCGTCCTCGTCCTCATCGTCCATGTCGTCGTCCCCGCGGCGAACATCACTCCCAGAGTCCGAGACATCGGCGCTGCTGAGGAGGGAATCATCCTCGTCGTCGTCCCCATTTGCGCCAGACGGTGACTTCTTCATAGACTTGATACGACCGTTTGCGCTGGAGGAACGCTTATTCAATTTCGCGTTGGCTGATTTTAACCTCTTCAGTTGGTGTGGTGCGACTTTCTTCGTCAGGGCTTTCTTTATTGTTCCTGCTGTGCGGGGTCCGGCACTGCCAGCGCGGCTGGCACCTGGCGTTCCGGGCTTGGGTGTGCCCGGGCCTAATGAGGATTGTCGGAGGTTTGAAGAGGCTGCCGGGAGGGTTCCTAGGGAAGCATTAAGTCGCCGTCGTTTGTTCTCCACGGCACCAGCTGACGATTCACGCTGTCGTTGTTGGAAATGAACAGCGGCCGAAGCAGGTGTGGCGGGGGCGGAACTTCGCGCCATATTTTGCGATCCCAATGCAGTTGCTGAGCTTGCGCGATTCAGCGACAGGTTCAGGCGTTGGCTGGGACCCAGGGGGTTTGCATTGCCGGAGGACGCGGCGAGAGGAGAGGAATAGGAGGGGGATTCGGTAGAGGAGTCCGGAAAGAAAATTTTTGGCGGATCTCGATATTGGTCTTTGTTGTTGAACAGGGAGGGAATAGGAGGGTCGTTCGAGAGCACCCCGTCGTTCTGTAAATCGCGAATCTTAACATCCAGCTTCTTGATCTGCCTATCTAGTAAGATACACGCTTTTTCGCTCAACATAATCTTTTCGTCTTGGATAAGTTGTGACCGATCCAAGTTCTGTAATATGGTCTTCGCATACGGCTCTTCTTTTGGGTTCGGGGTAAGGCTGCCGTTAAGTTTGATAAATTTCTGTATACTGGCATCTCGCGAATTGATGAGCATGCGATTATCTTGAATGATCTTATCCTTGGCTTGTATTTCCTCCATTAAATGGTTTATCTCTGCCGGAAGATTTGCGACATCATGCACAAACTGCTCAAGCACCGAAGCGCAATCTTCCTGACCGTGAGCCATATCGCCTTTATAAGGAGAGCTTTAGGAGAGCCCAACAAAGCGTTCCAGCGTAATGTTCGGCTTTCGATCGTCTTGGAATATTCAGGATACGCGGTCGTGCAGCAGAAATTAAATCGGATGGACAAGTCGGCGACGGATTCGGTTTGATGGCTAGATGCTTGCTCAGATAGTTTCGTGAAGCCGCCGAAGGGGACCCAGAAACCCCGGAACGGAGCAATGATGTTCCACTGGATTCCGCTACTTAGCCACAAATTCCACAAATGCCACAGCCACAGCAATGATTATACTCAGTATATCTCTCACAATTGTACTGCGTGATTTATCCTTCGTCAGCTACGGATTATTCCGAAGGCTGTTGTGTAGGATTTCGGCTTTTTGGCCGCCTTGAAGGCCATCGTGCCGCTATCGCAGAAGCTCCGGCAGTACGCGGTTGCTGCTATATCAGCAGCATCATGCTTACATCCAGTCAATACATGTATAGTAGCACCTTTTGGAGCACAGGGTTGCAAATAGCTTTCCAAGGTTCTGAAATGGCTTTCTTTTGATTGATAGCCAATGACGTCGCCGTGAGCCCAATCTATACAGACTGCAAACAAAGCAAACTAGGTAACATTTCTCGGAGTCTTGCCCCGACTCAAATAACTTCATGGTTCACGCTTCTAGTTGGATGTCAACCTCTTCTTCGAAAGCCTCTTTCCGTTCTGGTTCGCACCTTACTGAGGATCTTTCGTTCAGAGCAACTCACCAACTTGACACCAACTCTTCAACATGGGCGAACATTCGTCTTCCCCGCCTTCGGCGGGGATAACATCTCTGCTCGACACAGATTTATACAAACTCACTATGCAATGCGCGATCCTTAAATACTTCCCAACAGTCAGTATGTGTCTTCTAATCTTTTTGAACTGGAGCGGAAACCCTAACCTGCGCTTTTACTTAGATGTGACCTATGGGTTTACGAATCGAACCCCGCAAATGAAACTGACGCGGGGTGCATACAAATGGATCTTGGCTCAAATGGATAGTATGTGCTCTGTATCATGATTCGCTGCCACGTTTCTAACAATCCGGCTCTCTAGGACTTGCAAATATGCGAGTCACGCAAGACGAGATCGAATTCCTCAAAAAGCGATGCCTCTATTTCAATCACGCTTATCTAGAATTTCTGTCGACATTCAGACTCAAACCTTCAGAACAAATCGAAATTAAGTTCACTCCGGTAAAAGATAACGGTAGTGACAGCGATGTCGGCGACATCGAATATGTTGTCAAAGGCATTTGGGTGGAGACGATTCTATACGAAATCCCACTTCTCGCCCTAACTAGTCAGGCATACTTCATGTTCTGCGATAAGGCTTGGAACTACGATTGTCAGGAAGAGAAGGCATACCGGAAGGGCTACGTTCTTCTCGAGAATGGCTGCACCTTTTCAGAATTCGGGACTAGGAGACGTCGCGATTACCACACCCAGGATCTAGTCATGACGGGGTTAAGTCGAGCTGCGCGAGAGGCGAAAACGAAGGCACTTACAGGACTCTTCACCGGTACTAGCAATGTTCATTTCGCGATGAAGTACGATGTAGATCCCGTCGGGACAGTGGCACATGAATGGTACATGACTATCGCGGCCATCACGGACGACTATGAGAACGCGAATGAGTTGGCATTGAAATATTGGCTGGGCTGCTTCGGCGAGGGTGTACGTCTAGACCTCGTCACTGAATATAATATACAACAAAACTAAATAGATACAGGTCCTCGGAATCGCCTTAACAGACACATTCGGTACCCCCGCCTTCCTCGACGCCTTCCGCAAACCGATCCCCGCATTTACCTCTGCCGGTGCCGGTGCTGTAACCACCAACCCCTCAGGCGGAGGGACAACCACCGAATCCAATATTGAAAGCGAAGCCCTGACGGAGCCTCCGATTTCCGCACCCTTACAAGATGATCACACCGAGCTAATCCCTAAATCCTACGCGCAGGTATACGCCGGCGTGCGCCAGGACTCAGGCGACCCGACATATTTTGTGAAAATGGCACGCGATTTCTACGACCGCGAGGGAATCATGGATACAAAGACAGTTGTATTCTCAGATTCGTTAAATATTGAGAGTTGTCTCGAGTACAAGGTCATTGCAGAAGAGGCTGGATTCAAACCTACCTTTGGCGTGGGGACATTCTTCACCAGTACGTTGCTTATTCCTCTCAATCGGAAATCTGCGTCCCCCTGCTATCTGTTCTGAAAACTAACATTTCATTGCCAGACGACTACACAAACATTTCAACCGGCGAAAAGTCAAAGCCCCTCAACATTGTTATCAAAATCTCCTCGGCAAACGGCCGAGCAGCCGTGAAGTTGAGCGATAACATGGGCAAGAACACAGGCGACAAGGACACTGTGCAATCTGTCAAGAAGCGGCTAGGCTATGTCGAGCATGAATGGGAAGAAGGTGATGAGAGCAATCGGTGGGCGAAGAGGGAGTAATTATCTTTCCATGGGGTTTATTATCAAAGAATGTGTTTACTTTTGAATAGACTAACTACTCCTATATGTATAAGGAGTTGGAGTACTCGCAATCTCATTGATTCATGGGTATGATACCTAGGGCACAACGTTTTGTTACTTAAGGGATGGATGGTAAACTAAGTAAGAAATGGAATGAAGTACTTTTGAGCATCCCAATAGAATCATATATAGAGGCAAAACAGATGTCTGTGAGCGCTATCAAAGTCAGAAGGAGATGTCATGAAAAATCATTAAATCGTCAATGAGACGATAGAGCATGGCTAAAACATTTCGTCACTAGAACAATTGAAACCCAAATCTCTATCTAAATCCCCCGTGATACCGGTATTAGGATGATTTTGACTCGACGTCGGGCTATAACCCGGCCCAGTCGGGAACGAGAATATGTCTCTGGGTTCGTCTGCGGCTGCACTAGAATAGTATTCTGGGTTGGCGTCAGCCCAACGTAGTAACTCGCTCGTCCAGTCGAGATCCAGGTCTGGGCCGGCAGAGGGGTTGGGGACCGGAGGGGTAAAATTGGAGGTGTACCCGTCGATGTCGAATTCCAGGAGGTCGGTGAATACAAAAGGAGCGGTGGATGGGGGTTGATTCTGGTGGGTGCTCGAGTTGAGGTTGGTGGTGTGATTCCTGAAGGGCTCAACGAAGTCACTAGGCGGGGTTGGTTGAGTATGATTACGATTGCATTGCGTTTCTCGTGGAGTGCTATCCTTTCGAGCAGCGGTTGAAGGGGAAAGTTGTTGATTTTCGGGTGTGTGGCCTAGTTGATGTAAGATGGTATGAGCGTCGTCCTGTTCCTCACTTGGCGGCGTCCAATGATTGATCATATCGTCCTCCAATGGCGATGGCATATTGTAGGGCGGATTAGGAATAGAGCTGATTTTAGGTGGTAAGTCTCGAGTCTGTGCTGCAGGAGAGCCGTTAAATTGCATGATTCTCAGCAATGCGTTCGTACTGCTGGATTGCGCTTTCACGGCAGCTTCTATGTTCGCCACTTCCATGTCCGCAGCAGGATAAATTTCTTTCAGGCCCTGCAGAACTTGAATACATCGCTGGAAGTTGGAGATGCTGTTTCTTCGAAGAGTAGGATCTTTGGACGTAGAATTTGCCAAGTGTGCCACAGCGGCGGGTAGTATGACGGTTACGCCGGATTGAGGGAGATACCGCGTGAGATGTAGCTGGTTAAGGCCTTGAACGATTTGCGTAATCCCAACGGCAGCATCCTGCATCTTTGTTTGCGCGGCATTTGCTAGCTCAAGGCGAGACTTTGTCTGGTCTTTGGTGGGACCATACGCCCAGGGGCGGTGAAGGGCACTGACAGTGGCATGGTATAGCATTCGTATCATAGCGCCATGGAGGAGCAAGACATCTTCGCCGTCTTTGAAGTTCGTCTTTGATGCTGGAATGAATTGTGCGTCTTTGGGTAAGGCCGAGATCCATGACTCGAGTCGTTGGCTACACCGAGCCAGCTCTGACTCTGAAGCATGTCTTGGGACAAGATTGATCGTTGTTCTAGTCGTCAGTCCGAATTGATACTGCGAAGGGGTATATTGGGCGAACAGCACTCTTCCAATACATTGACATAATTTGGCTTTTTCGATGAACATGGTCGCGAGACGCTTCTGATGGGAAATATCTTCCAACTGCCGGCAGCGAAAGTGTTCAATCACCGCGGGATGATACGGCTCGAAATCGAAATCATCCAGCTTTAGCATCGGAAGGTTGCTTGAGCCTTCGTTGACCTGTGTCGGGCGTCTCAAGCCCATGGCAATGAGCCGATCCCGAGAAAATAAGCACCACCACAGGCGCGTTCTCAATCGGGTTGTCCTGATGTTCATGTCGGAAGATGACGGGTCTCTGTTCAACCCTATAGAGTGGGCATTGGTGCTGCAGATGCCAATCCAGTCCCATATATCTCGCTGCGGGTTGTTCATGTGATCGGACCAATATGTCATGAGAAGAAGGGTCTGCACAATTACTATGCGGTCTTCTTCGCAGTCAAGAGAATACAACAGCTGAGTAACATCGGTCGTCAGCTCGGGAGTGGTAGAAAGCAAGGATTACACATTGGCTCACCCTCAATCGTGTATAGAATGCGTTACGTGCACTTTTTCTTGTCGTGAACCCGGCGTCTTGCAGATGCTTCAAATCCACAAAAGCCGTCGCCACAAACATAACAGCTTGAAACAGCAAAAGACTGATGTTTCCTTCCGGGTCATTTTGGGCAACACATCTCAAGAACTCCTGCAGATTCAGCACCGGCAGAAAGCTATGCACCCATTTGATATAGCACCGCAACAGTTCAGTTCGTAACCCGCTCTCTGGTATGGCCAGCGCCCCGCGAAAGCGCAGAAACTCAAGGTCCTCCGCCGATATTCGAGATGGTAGTGGTTTCAAAAAACGCGGTTCTTCGTCCAATATGGCAATGAGCGGATCGAAATCGGGATCAAGCAGGTCTTGCACAGTCGACACCATATTAGCTAGTGGTAGAGAGGGTGCATGTGCCCGATTTCCCATCGACCGCCGGCTCGCCGAAAATCTGGGCTCGTGAAGCCATGGTGTATGTGCGTTGTGCCCGAGGACATTGCTGGCTCTTCTTGAGGTACATTCCCCGTCAGCTAAACCTGCATCTGATTGCTTGCGCTTGGCTGTCGACATCTTGTTCCAGAGAATTAAGGTCAACCAGTCGCATAAGACGCTTGGAGAGGAGATCAGCGGCAGCTTGTACGGAGTGATCCGGAGATTAACGTTCTCCCGATTGACTGGTAAGGCGGTGTCCGGTAGACTTAAGGGCCAAGGCACTGGGTGTTAAAGTGTTCTGGAAGAAAGGCAATCACCTGCTCGTGCTCATTGCTCAAGCTGGGGGTGCGGGGGTGACGCCGAACTCCGTACTTGCGGGCTTCCCCGCTAATTTCCTCTGATCCAATGGGATGTGGCGGAGTCGAATATTGAGAATCCTCATTTTGGGTGCGCTAAGCTAGCTTAGTCTGGACTCTCTGGTGAACTTGATTAGTTGGGTGACTTGGGTCCTGTTGACAAGTGAGGGGTGTGGCTGAGGCCAAATGGACACGGCATGTGGCACGTGTCTTTCTTCATCTCGTCCACCTCAATATAACTAATACAATGCCCTCAATATAACCACACCCGACCGGAGACAATTTACTCATTTCAGGCTAAGCTCACCCAACACCATCATTCAAAATTCCACGGGCATAATCGACAACAAAACTCTCTCGAAGATGTTTTGGACTTTTCACAGCCGTTGGCTTTTCCGCCGCATCAGAGTCAGACTGCGCGACTGATTTCGATCGCCTTCCGGATCATGGGATCCAACAGATTTCCCGCCGCGGCTACAAACCTGCTGCACTTATCCAGGCCATCGTTGACCATGTTGCGTCCAAAGATGCCTTCCTGATGCTTCTTTTCTGTTTCTTATACCAGAATACGTGCACCGGGCTAGATGATACCCCCGAAACTGATGTCACCCTATACCTGTGCTAGATCGAAGTATCCGCGATTAGTGCCTTAGACACGATTACGGAGTGCGGAGTAGTTAGTTACGGAGCATTGTAACCAGTAGTTCGATGCCTAGATGATGTCTCTGACTGTTCATAATTCTTATCTATTTAGCTCATCGAAAGTGGAATCCAATATTGTCACCTTGCTTATGGTTTGAAAACGAAGAGCTCTATACTTTCTATGCTTAGGTGAAAGCCTTTTATTAAACGAATTACCTAGATAGAATGAACCTTGAGATATGAGCCTTACGACTGCCTTGACTACACTGTAAGGCAATAGTATATCAATAAGCTAAGATTATCTTGTTCACGGTAGGGTTTCAGTAACAACCAGACAGGATCATCGATTCGTACTCCGTGGATAAAAGGTCTGATAAAATGGATCTTATTTTTGGCCATTATTGACCGTGAGGGGAAGGGTGTCAGAACGAAGCCAGTCGACGAGCAACTCATACGAGGATTGTTTGGTATGATTATCCCCCGTAATTCTATTGAAACGCCCGATATTATCACAGAAACCCATAACTAGGACAGTGCATAGACTCCGCAGGGTCCAACAAAGATGCGCATGTCCAAAAAATCACACCGTATAATAATACACTGCTCCATTATCGAGCATAAGAGATGCCGTTCAAAATCAATGGATCGCTTGTTCCGACAAGACCAAAATCATCCATTGCCATATTGTATCGAGTCGACACGGCGCACGGTTTGTTTAGAGGCTTCGTCTATCAGTAACGACGCAAAACCACAGCAATGTAGTTGCGGAAGCCATGTAGGTCGGAACTTACGGAGGGAGGAGCAGCTCGGAGAGACTGCTATGAAGGAAAGCGACACCGGCCTGTAGGAGCGCGTTAGCATGTTCGTCAATTAAAGAAGACGATATGATGCAACGTACGCCGAAGACCAGGATGCTCCTCACGATAGTAGCATTCTCGGGAGAAGTGATCTGTTCGTAGGTGACGCTAAGGAATCCCTTCTCGGTCTGTCTGGGAGCCATTGTCGATGAATTTAATGAGGTCGAAGGCGGAAGTGCGTTCTTGAAAGTGTCTGAAACGGAGTGTTGAAGATGAAAGGAAAGCTCCGAGAAATCTTTCGGCGATGCTTGGCATTGCGTTTCGAGCTCTTCACGGCAGCCGTACTTATCCCCGACAAGTTCGCGATTTATACATGTTTCACGAGCAAAGTTCGCCCAAGGTTTTTGAATTTAGGATTCAGCTGATCGCTGTTGAATCTGAAATCGGACGACACACTTTTTCCTGTGCTGGTTATTATCTTGACTGGCCCCAGTTGCGCCATTCTGTGAAACGTCACCGCGACTATGGTTAGGGTAGATGAGATTTTCAAGGTGAGCTTGTTGTACCACTGACCTCTGATACGTGCTGGCTAAAAAAAGAAGAAACCGTCAGTCGCCGCAAGTGCGAAACGGAAATTAGATGACACGAAAGACCCAAGTACGTTCGGCAACCCTTATGTTCTCGCGATTCGGACATACTAAAGCGGAACGCAATAGGTGAGCTCTACAAAGCGGCGAAATTGGATGCCGACGACGATATCAAATCGAAATGGAAAGCGCCTATGGTCGACGGTAAAGAAGAGGAAGACGGCGAGGCTGGCCCGGAGCTGCCACCCGATTTCGATGCTGAAGATTTCCCAGACGACGAAGAAGGACGCTTTTTTGGTGGAGGAATGGAACGCGAAACCGCCGAGGCTATTAATTACATCGATGAACAAGACGATTCGGAATTTGAGGTATGGGATTGAACTCCGGTTGTCTAGAATCGCATGCTGATTCGGGGCTAGGACGAGAAATATGATGTCGCGTGGTTGAGACGCTTTGCTTTGAACTTCGAAAAGAAGATATCGAAGAACGCAGAAATGCGTGGGAAGCACGAGAATGACCCCCAAAAGTAATCTTGCTTCTGCCAGAACCCCGATGTGTCTCAGTACTGATTGTCATAGGTTCATGGCGTCCGAAGCCGATTTAGATACGGAGATCAAAACACTGTCCATCTTATCAGAGCACCCCGAACTATATCCGGAGTTCGCAAAACTCGGATGTGTGGGCTCACTGATCTCTCTTTTATCCCATGAAAACGCCGACATTGCCATTGGTGCCGTACAAATCATAGGTGAGCTGACGGATGAGGACGTGGAAGCGGAGCAAGAGCAATGGGACGGCTTGGTAAATTCAATGGTATGTGCTTACCCGCTGTTTAAGTGCTATATTAATATGTTTAGCTGGATGCGGATCTCCTTGAACTCCTCACCCAAAATCTGTCACGTCTAGACGAAGACTCCGACGCTGACAGGATGGGCATTTACTTTATCTTGAGTGAGTGCTACTCTCTGCTATCAAATCTAACCATGCTAATACGGTCAGGCTTGCTTGAGAATCTTGCTTCACAGAAAACCATTGCCGAGAAAATCGGACAGGATGCCAATACGATGCCTTGGCTTCTAGCTCGTATACAAAAGAAAGAAAAGGGTGTGAGCCAGAACCAGCAGTACTCTGCAGAAATACTAGCTATTTTATTGCAATCTGGTTCTAAGACTTGCGAACGGTTCATAAGTCTCGATGGTGTTGATATTCTACTTCAGCTTCTCAGCCAGTACCGCAAACGCGACCCTGCAAAGGACTCGGAGGAGGCAGAATATGCCGAGAACTTGTTCGATTGCTTGAATTGTCTCGTAGACGAAGATGCTGGAAAAGAGAAATTCCTGGATGGAGAAGGCATTGAACTTGCACAGATTATGCTGAAGGAGGGAAAGTTTAGCAAACTTCGTGCTCTTCGAGTACTAGATCATGCTCTGGGTGGCCTGGGAGGTGCGCCTTCTTGTGAACGGCTTATCGAGGTCGCCGGATTAAAGACTATATTCAGCATGTTTATGCGAAAGGTAGGGGGTGCTCCTATTTTAAGTGATGCAGGATCAATGCTAAACCTCAAACAGCAAGAAACCCAGATTACGGAGCATTTGTTAGGGATTTTTGGCTCACTATTACGACTCTTGCCCGGTGGTTCAGCGCCACGAATACGTACGCTGGCGAAGTTCATGGAGAAAGACTACGAAAAGATTGAAAAATTAGTCAAGCTGAGGCGTGACTATGCCTCCCGGGTTTTGCCGGTAGATCAAACGATTGAGAAAGAGCGAAGGGACTTTACAAAAGAACAACAAGAGATAATGGAAGCCGAATGGCTCTCGCGGAGGTTTGACGTAGGCCTTTTCTCTTTGCAGGTATGTCGAATCGAGTCTGCCATTAAGCTCTAGTACTGACGAGAACAGCTCATCGATGTCATTCTGGCATGGTTAGCCGCTGAAGATGATGGCGCGAAAAAGAAAATAGTTTCACTTCTGTCAGACCGAGACGAGGATTTGTCTCTCATCCAACGAACGCTACAAGGCGAGTAATTTTTACCTTTGTCATAATGGCGCTTGCTAACTAGCCACTAGAACAAATCGGGGGGTTATCAGAAGACGAGCCAGGAGAGAAGGACCATAAGGAAATGCTGCAGACACTGCTGCAGTTTTTGTAAATTAGAGTATTACCGCGAATGTAATAATGTCAAACCCCCCTATAAAACTTCTGCCTGAGGCCACTTAATACTTACATGGCTGAGCTTTTCACGTCTTCACCGCCTTCCTCCAGAGCCGCTAGTGGCGCTTTGATGAAAGGCCGAAGACTGGAGCATCAAACACCTCATTATTTGTTCCTTCAGCATCTCTGTCAGGCTGGGGATTCTCGCTTCCTATCCAACTGAGGTCCTTGCCTTTTTGATTTCGCCTAACTGAATCATCACGGTTATCTCTTGAATTCTCAGCTTGCAACAGATAACCAGGAGTGTCTTCCCACCGAGCGCGTCGCGCCCTTTGCGCTCTCTCCGACTCTCCGTTCAATTGCTCGAGTGTGTTTAACCGATATTCGACAAAATGGCCGACTATGGCGATGTCTACGACGATGAGTATTACGATGACATGGATGAGGGGATTACGTCGGAGGATTGCTGGACGGTGATTTCGTCTTTCTTCGACAGCAAAGGTCTAGTCTCGCAGCAGCTAGATTCTTTTGATGAATTTGTTTCCTCAACGATGCAGGAACTGGTGGAGGAACAGGGCCAAGTGACTCTTGATCAGACCCTTCCTCCCTCCGAAGATGAGGTCGATCCCGTCGTCGTCCGCCGATATGAGCTCAAATTCGGAACCGTCATGCTCTCCAGACCGTCTGTCACCGAAGGTGATGGTGCGACCACGATTATGCTGCCGCAAGAAGCTCGCTTGCGGAATCTCACTTATGCCAGTCCGCTGTATCTTGGAATCACAAAGAAAATCATGGAAGGAAGAGAGAAATTGGTCGCCGACAGGGACGATGACGATATGGTGGATTCGGGCGAGGATAGGAAAGTGCAGGGTACTTATCTTTCGTGGGAGCAGAAGGAATTGCCCGCGGACCAAGCGAAGGAGGAAACTGTTTTCATCGGAAAGATGCCAATTATGCTCAAGTCCAAATATTGTATCCTCAAAGATTTGAGCGACCAGGCTCTGTACAATTGGAATGAGTGTCCATACGACTCGGGTGGCTATTTCATTATCAACGGAAGTGAAAAGGTTTTGATCGCCCAGGAACGCAGTGCAGGTAACACCGTCCAAGTTTTCAAAAAGGCACCCCCAAGTCCGACACCTTACGTCGCCGAAATTCGCAGTGCCGTCGAGAAAGGCTCGAGGTTGCTCTCACAATTAGCTCTCAAGTTGTTTGCCAGGGGCGACAGTGCCAAGGGTGGCTTTGGACCTACGATCCGATCGACCTTGCCTTACGTTAAGACTGACATACCGATAGTTGTTGTTTTCCGTGCGCTTGGTGTTGTGTCAGACGAAGATATTCTCAACCACATCTGTTACGATCGAAATGATACCCCTATGCTTGAGATGCTGAAGCCTTGTATTGAAGAGGGTTTTGTCATTCAGGATCGTGAAGTTGCTTTGGACTTTATTGCCAAGAGAGGTTCATCTCAGTCGAGCATGAACCATGAACGCCGTGTCAGATATGCCCGAGACATTATGCAAAAGGAACTACTCCCTCACATCTCCCAGAGCGAGGGTAGTGAAACACGCAAGGCTTTCTTCTTGGGCTACATGGTGCACAGACTTCTTCAGTGCGCTCTAGGACGTCGCGATGTTGATGATCGTGATCATTTTGGAAAGAAGCGACTCGATCTTGCTGGGCCACTGCTGGCAAACCTTTTCCGTGTTCTGTTCACCCGGGTGACTCGGGATCTCCAACGATACGTACAAAGATGTGTGGAGACGAACCGAGAGATTTACTTGAACATTGGTATCAAGGCCAGCACTTTGACCGGTGGTTTGAAGTATGCCCTTGCCACTGGTAACTGGGGTGAGCAGAAGAAGGCAGCCAGCGCCAAGGCCGGTGTGTCGCAGGTGCTCAGTCGCTACACGTACGCTTCTACATTGTCGCATCTTCGGCGAACAAACACGCCTATTGGTCGTGACGGAAAGATTGCCAAACCTCGCCAGCTACACAACACTCACTGGGGGTTGGTGTGTCCTGCAGAAACTCCTGAAGGTCAAGCTTGTGGTTTGGTCAAGAACTTGGCACTTATGTGCTATATCACTGTCGGTACTCCTAGCGAGCCTATCATTGATTTCATGATCCAGCGTAACATGGAAGTGCTTGAGGAGTTTGAGCCCCAAGTGACTCCTAATGCGACCAAGGTCTTTGTCAATGGTGTTTGGGTTGGTATTCACCGTGACCCTGCCCATCTTGTCAATACAATGCTTTCCCTGCGACGACGGAACATGATCTCGTCTGAAGTCAGTCTTATTCGAGACATTCGTGAGCGAGAGTTCAAGATCTTTACCGACGCCGGCCGTGTTTGCAGGCCGCTGTATGTTATCGACAACGATCCGAAGAGCGAAAACTGCGGGAACCTAGTCTTGAACAAGGAACATATTCACAAATTAGAGCAAGATAAAGAACTTTCGCCGGACTTGGATGTGGAAGAGCGCCGGGAGCGCTACTATGGATGGGATGGTCTAGTCAAGTCGGGTGTTGTCGAGTACGTGGATGCGGAAGAAGAAGAAACGATCATGATCGTCATGACCCCCGAGGATCTAGAAATCTCGAAGCAACTTCAGGCGGGATACGCACTGCCGGAAGAGGAGCACGATCCGAACAAGCGTGTACGGTCGATTCTCAGCCAGCGTGCGCATACCTGGACACATTGCGAGATCCACCCCAGTATGATCCTCGGTGTTTGCGCCAGTATCATTCCTTTCCCCGACCACAATCAGTCGCCCCGTAATACATACCAATCTGCTATGGGTAAACAAGCCATGGGCGTGTTCTTGACCAACTTCGACCAACGTATGGAGACAATGATGAACATTCTTTATTACCCACAGAAGCCGCTCGCCACGACGCGGTCGATGGAGTTCCTGCGTTTCCGCGAATTGCCTGCAGGTCAGAATGCGATTGTTGCGATTGCTTGTTACTCTGGATACAACCAGGAAGATTCCGTCATTATGAACCAGAGCAGTATCGATCGTGGCCTTTTCCGCAGTCTTTTCTACCGTACATACACAGACAGCGAGAAGATGGTCGGATTGACAGTTGTTGAGCGCTTTGAAAAGCCAATGCGGGCGGACACGCTCGGCATGCGCAAGGGCACCTATGACAAGTTGGACGAGGACGGCATTATCGCCCCTGGTGTGCGTGTATCTGGAGAGGACATCATCATCGGCAAGACTTCTCCCCTGGCTCCGGACGCAGAGGAGCTAGGTCAACGGACGAAGGCGCACACCAAGCTCGATGTCTCGACGCCGCTCCGTAGTACAGAGAGCGGTCTGGTCGATCAGGTGTTGGTCTCTACCAGCAACGATGACCTGAAATTTGTCAAGGTGCGCATGAGGACGACCAAGGTGCCGCAGATTGGAGACAAGTTTGCGTCGCGTCACGGTCAGAAAGGTACAATTGGTATCACCTACCGACAAGAAGACATGCCGTTTACTCGAGAGGGTCTTACGCCCGATCTTATCATCAATCCCCACGCCATTCCATCCCGTATGACCATTGCCCACTTGATCGAGTGTCAGCTTAGTAAGGTGTCGGCGCTACGTGGTTTTGAGGGCGATGCCACTCCTTTTACGGATGTCACGGTCGACTCGGTCTCTCGTCTCCTGCGCGAGCACGGTTATCAATCACGTGGATTCGAAGTGATGTTCAACGGCCATACTGGACGTAAGATGGTGGCGCAGGTCTTCCTCGGGCCGACGTACTACCAGCGCCTACGACATATGGTAGACGATAAGATTCACGCTCGTGCGCGTGGACCGACCCAGATTCTGACCCGGCAACCTGTGGAAGGTCGTGCTAGGGACGGTGGTCTTCGATTCGGAGAGATGGAACGCGACTGTATGATTGCACACGGCGCCAGCGCTTTCCTGAAGGAGCGATTGTTCGATGTCTCAGACCCGTTCCGTGTCCACATTTGTGATGACTGCGGGCTGATGACCCCTATCGCGTAAGTTTTTCTTCCTTGAGATATGATTCGTGGACCTACTTTTCGGCCAGGATTGAGCTAATGAGATTACCCATGTGGCAGGAAACTGAAGAAGGGACTTTTCGAGTGTCGACTCTGCAACAACAAGCACCGAATCTCTCAGGTGCATATTCCGTATGCAGCCAAGCTTCTGTTCCAAGAGCTAGCGGCGATGAATATTTCGGCTCGTATGTTTACCAATCGATCCGGCGTATCCGTTCGGTGAGGGGTAGCAGTCACTGAGGGTGTGTACAACATCTTTCTTCTTTCTTTATAATTTCCCACGCTGGCGGTCGTCTTTAAAGGTGCAAATGTCGATTTTTGGGGTATCTAAGTAAAAACAGCCTTTGGCATTTCCTGGCGTACGGAGGGTAGCTTAACGAGACAATAAACTAGTTTCAATTTGTTCTTCAGCTGACTGCGCTAACCTTTGCGTAATCCTTCTTTACGAGAGATCTGTGCCGTGCCTCCGGAGACAAGTACGTACAGGAAAAGTGTGCAGGATGACAAGGGAATTGTGGAAAGGTTCGTCAGTGAGTGTGAGCCGTCTGTATGCAACATGACGCGAGCGATGCTTCCCGCCTATCAGGCAGTCTCTGGTGTATCTACGATCTGCGAGATACACCAATGCGCAGACTGTTCAGCCGTAAGGATGGACATTGCATATTGTATGAAGGAATCAGCGAGCTAGCCGATATGAGTCCATTACTCCGTACAACCTGTTTTGTTCTGTTTGGGGGATTTGTATAGGTAAATTCAACAATCTGAAATACTCGAGAGGTCTTAACCAGCCTTCAGTATGCACGCAGACCTCAAGGTCAACCTTGAGGGACTTGGAAGTCCTCCAAAGCTAGAAGCGGGCTATTTCAATGCAGAGGTTGAAGTTTATGTGGTGATATCCTCTTTGATTGGCCCATCGGGTGACGGACTCATCACGGGCGCTAATACTATGAGGCTGATTGGTTGACTGTCATCTGCAGTGCGATCATATCTTGGCCAATGGCCGGCTGCCAATACCCGCCACAGACCTTTTGGGTCCACAGCAAGAGCGGGGCAAGCCGAGAGTCAGAAATAATTGGGTATGATTCAATCCCAGAATAGACAGACGGTGTGAGGATTCGCCGGCGAGTCCTGCTGAGTGCTGAAAGTCTGTAAGGATTCTCAGGAAGCCTTCCTTTAAGACGGCGCAGGCGCCTGTTCTCCCTCTTCTTCTTTTTCTTTCCTTCTTCAGCAAGACCGGTCTTGTCAAAGCTGCCTTAATTTGGAATATTCTGCACTGGTTGCATTTGTTTGTTGTTCTTCACTTCTTATACTTCTCTAATTTCCCCCTCCTATACCAACACTTCAGACGAGCTGTGCTCTCTGATTTTTTTGCTATCTTTATTTTATCTGCTGGGCAGAATACTTCCAAATTAATCCAATCTTGCGGTTTGAAATCTTGTCGCCGGTCGACTTGTATAATCGTTCGCCAGCTCAGACAGCCTTGCTCAGCCTTGTTGCTCGATATTCTATTCTAATTCCGAATCATTCGTGTTCAGACAAGAACTCGAACGCTCTGCTCTGCCACCCAACAGCTTGTTGAACCAACAAGCCAACAGCCAACAGCCAACACAGCAGCGCACTCGGATGACTCTGGTAGTCATTTAGTCACTGTTCACCGTCACGATTTATTCGACACGATTCTTACTTTACTTTTATCTATCTACACTTAATCACTAGTACTTATCAACATGTCTGCCGTTCAACTCAAGTTCAACCTCCGCACCTCGTCCAACGTCAAGACCGTCCACCTACTGGGCTCTTGGGACAACTACTCTCGCCAGATTCCCCTCTCGCGCGACTCCTCCAAGTCCGGCTCGTGGGTTGGCAAGTTCCGCTTCCAGACTTCCATGCTCAAGCTCGGTGGCCGCTACTGGTACTACGTATGTTCCATTTTCCGCCTGTGAAAGACGAAACTAATGAAGTAGTACATCCTCGATGGCTACCACGTCTCTCACGACCCCGCTGCAGATTACACTGTCGAGCCCACCACTGGCCGCAAGCTCAACATCCTCGACGTCCCAGGAAAGGAGCCAACCACAACCTCGTCTCGCCGTCCCCGCCGCGGATCCTCCGACATCGCCACCGGCCGTGCTCTGTCCCCATCCAAGATCCAGCACCCAAAGCCCTCCAAGCCCTACGCCTCCCGCCAGATCCGGGAAGCAGACTTCGCACCCAACATGGAGGAGCTGACGAGACGCTTCGCCGGGTCCCGCATGTCCGACGACTACGACGAGCTCTCCAACTCCCCGCCCAGCTCTGTTGGTTCTTCCCTATCTTCCCGCTCCTCCGGAAGCACCTCGCCCTCTTCCCTCTCCAGCATGTCCGACCCACCTTCCACCTGCCACTGTGAGCGCTACGGCATTACACGCAAGGGTGCCCGCGTCAAGCTCGACTGTGGTGGCAGCCGCTGCGGCTACATCACCGAGTCCTCGGGCGACAGCTGCTCTGAGGACTCCGACAGCGATGAGGAGTACCGCCACGCGCGCCGCGCCGTCCGTCGTCAGGGTATCGTTGTTCGTCGTTAGATAAATGAATAGGCCCACGTCAAGTTCCCCTCTTACCTCCTCTCTCGACAGCAATATCTATATATACCCACGACGAATGACTGCCCCAGACCGGCTGGACATGTGCATGTGCAATTGAATTGAACAGTACATTCAGTACATCAGTCACTCTTTTCGTTGTGGGCGACCTCAGATCGGGATACTGGCCACCTCCACTTATGGTGGCCAGTATCCCCTTCAGCTCGCCCCAAAGTATACATTTCTCTTTGCGAACTATACAAAAAAAAAAAAAAAAAATGTTACACCGCCAGCCTTGCCGTTGACCCGGGTGTGATGCGAGCTGTGCTCGACTCACGCCCGGTGATGGGGTTTGGCTGGTGGTTGGGATATTAACTGGGACAAGCGACGCTCTATTGTTTTATTTGCATTCGCAATCGCAATCGCGCTTTCTGTGGTGTGATGTGATGTGATGCAATTCTATTCGATAGCCAGGCGAATTTGAATGAAGTGGTGGAAAGGTGTTGGGTAGGTGGAGAAGAGGTTAGGTAGAGTAGGTAGTGAAGTATTATGAAGGATGAATAACGAATACACGGGTTATACCTATCTGCTGCCATCCCCTTCTTATTCTGTATGCTGTAGTTCATCGTAGAGAAAGACTCGGATGATCCAGTAATTCGAATCGTCATTCTGCAGTATCCACTCGGAAAAGCCGAGATGGCTATCCTTTGTATAAGTATCTGCAGTCATCTACATCCAAGTTCCAACTAGCCACTACACGAACCAAACAGACAATCGAAATGCCTCCACCCCCGCTGACAACAATCTACAAGGAGATCAACTCCTCCAAGATCTCCACGGATATCTACCTCCCTCCTTCCACGTCCTCACCAAACAACAATGCCGAACAGAAGCACTACCCAGTCCGTACGTCCCCTCCAACCACCCCAGACCCGATAATAACCTCACTAACAAGAATCAGTGATCAACATCCACGGCGGCGCCTTTATGCTAGGTCACTCGGGCATGGTCTCAATGCCGCAAATAGACGACTGCCTCGCCCGGGGCTGGATCGTCGTTGTGCCAAATCACCGGCTCTGTCCCAGTGTCGATGTCCTGACTGGTCCTATGGCAGATATCAGGGACTTGCTGGGTTGGATATATGATGGGTCTTTTGATGAGTATCTCAGAGAAGATGGTAGGGATGAGTACAAAGTCGACATGAACAAAGTCATGGCGTTCGGGACGTCAAGTGGTGGGTTTTTGGCGATGAGCCTCGTATGTTTTCCGCCTTCTTTTCCCAAATAGTCTCTACGAAGGAGATATGGATATATAACGGTAAAACCGGACTAACAAATCCAACCAGGGTTACGACGTCCCCCGCCCCCCAGTCGCAATCCTAAACTTCTACGGCGCCGCGCACTTCAAAGATCCATTCTGGAAGACCCCCCTCCCACACGTCCAAGCCTCACTCCCTGGATCCGGCTTCGACGAGATCTTCCTGAAAAGTGTCTACACGGAGTTTCCCATCGCAACAACAAGCGGAATCTCGCTTGAAGGGCCGAGCTCCGAGTCGAAACCGAACAGGCCTGATTTCTCACGGCCCCGGGATGCTTTTGCCATTACGCAGATTGCCAGCGGGACTGTTCTCGATGCTATCTATCCGAATGGGGATCTGGGGGATATTGACCCTGTTGAGAGAGTGACGGATGGGTTTCCGCCGACGTTTATTGTGCATGGGGATGCGGATAAGATGGTTCCTGTTTGGTTGAATCGGAGGCTTTATGGATTATTGCAGGAGAAGGGGGTAAAGTGTGAGATGGTGGAGATTCCCGGTGAGGGCCATACGTTTGCGATGGGGATGGCGGTTGGTAGTAGGACTTGGGACTTGTCCAGGAAGGGATTTAACTGGTTAGAACAGATTATCAGTGAGCTGTAGTCTGTCTGAGAGGGGGTGTCCATATTTAGAACGCAGGAGTGGTTACCGATAGTGTACAGTACCCTAAATAGGGCCAGGGCTAGCCAGCTTCAGTGCATGTAAACCCATAAGCTCGATGAACACCACACAAAAAACTTAATCGCATCCCAAATACGTTCTTCCGCTTCTCGACATCAATAGCAAAAGACGGCACTTATTCATCTTAATCAGCATCAGTTCGTGTCCCAAAGGCAAAGCTTGCTACACGTCCACCCGTGAATCTGACCCTCAGATACACTAGCCCTAACAACAATAGCCCTCCAATCCGGCTGTATCGGAAGTGGCTCTCTCGAACCGATTGATTCTCCTAGCCTCAGCATCTAGTCCCTCCGCCATCGTCCCCGTCTCTTCACGCAGGATATCTACTCCAGCAGTAAAGAGCATATTCTGCGGTAAGGTGTGCATATCCGCTAACGTCGATTGAAGAAGCGGATTTTCCATATCCCAGAGCCGATTCGGGCCAGCATAGGCATTGAAAAGCGGTTGCAGGAAAGAGAGGGGATCTGTCTTGGGAAAATCCGGTGGTTTGGGCTTGAGCCGGGGGGGGGGGAGACGGAAGTCAACCTGTTTCTTAGCACTGTGTATACTGTAGGCTAGGGTTAGGAAGACACAACTCCTTCAGACAATGCTAGTCCTTTCACCGTATACTCAGACTTAGATTGGAGACCCTGTGCAATAGCGAGTGCTAGATTTCCTCCGGCAGAGAACCCGCTCACGGTGAAATTCTTTGGATCAGCATCCCATAGCCCCTCTGAGTTTCGGACTAGGAAGTCTGTGACATCTTGGACGTCTTCCTGTGCATCTGGGAAAACGTGAACGTGTGCGTAGCGGTAGGCAGTGGACACCACAACAGCTCCGGTGTTTTCTGCTAATTCAGGACAGAACCGGGCATTGTTTTCTGGCAATCCACCAAGAAAGGCACCGCCGTGGATATTCAGATGCAAAGGCTTCTGTGGTTTGGGCTTGGAAGGGGAGTAGAGGATGGCTCGGACGGAGCCTGGGGAATGTCTTAGAGGCGTGGTGATTTCACTCGAGTGAGGGAATTTGCGGGAGATGGCCCATTCAATTGTGTATGAGATGAGGGTTATGGGCTGGAGGAAGATTGTGTCTCGTTCATATTTGAAAGGCGAAGCAGGGGTGGTCATCGTACACCCAGTCAGAGGCCGAGTGACTTCTCGTATTCATGGGAATGACCCTTCATTTATTGTCTATGCCTACCCCGACCAGTGACTGTCTTGATCTGATCTGATCTGGTAGATCGATATTAAGAGATCTACTCTTCAGTTTATAGTTTATATTGTATACATGACCCATCCTCATCCATTCATACCCCATGCCTCAATGCCAATCATATCAATACGCTCACTGCAACAGTCAGTTCGATTCCCAACCTATCTGGGAAGAAGTACTAACCAAAACCAAACCCCAGGCCATCAATCTATATAGTCCAAACAATGCAGAAATGACAGAATGATTGAAGCTGTCCGGCAGCCATAGAAACGATTGAACGCTGAATATCCAACCGAGAGGAGACGAAGGAGTCAAGGGAGTCGAACGAAAGGCGAATTGAGTTGAGTTGCAATAATAAGCACGAAACATCACCCAACAACTGGTGTTCATCGGCTTGAACAAGAAGAGCCACTGTTTCGACGTGCAGAGTGTCGAGGGCAGGCGTAGCCCACGAGGACGGTCTTCTCTTGGGTCTGGTGGCCGCGCTGGCCGTATGCAGTACAGGGGTCAATGGCGTGCTGGAAGTAGAGGCAGCCGCAGACCGAGTAGCGCTCGACGAGTTGGTAGCACATGTTGCGAGAGTGAGGATCGACGGTTGATTGAGAGAGAGTGGGGTGGTTCACAAGCAGCAGAGTCCAGCAGAAGAACAGAAGAATGAGATGCTATCCAGAGCTAAGCAGGAAAGTGAATGATGATGTGGATAGAAAGCCGGACATAGACTCTTATATAAAGCAACCAGCCTCAACCCGTGCAAGTATGAGTCCTCTCAGGCCACCCCAGTCCAGCCCTAGAGATCCCCAGTATCTTGCTTTTAGTAACAAAAAAGACGGAAATAGAGCACAAAAGGAATGAAAGAAAAGCAATGATTCTAGGTAGTACCTTACCGAGAGCTCCTGCAGCAGCTCGCGAACGCAGCCAAGGACGAACGGATTCAACATCCAGGCATCTGCAAGGGCATCGCAACCAGCCATAGGGCGAGAGACGAAGCCACGAGGGAGCGACGATAGACGGCCATCGCCGAAGCGGTTTAGGCAGTAAGTACATGATGGAGACTGTCGGCTGAAAGAGCCCATGAGGACTAACTACTCCAAGTTAGTTCTGTCCCGGGCACTCAACCGGTCAAAACGGCCCCCCAGTTTGGTCTCCAGTTTGGCTTCTTTTTCAGCTGTCCTTGTCAAGGGCCTTATTTCGCTGCCTGCTGGGTCAGGCCTTCTGCAGCTGCCGGCCTTTCTTCCAGTTTCAGGTTCGTTTCGTTTCAGATCATGCAATGACTATTATTATGCTATTTTGACTCATCTTCAGCAGAATTGCCCGCCCAATCGCATTTCGCGCCCTGACGCCCGGGTCGATCTCGTGAGGCTGAAAAGGACCACCACCATTCAGTATTTATGATCACCGATGCTCCTGTATGGTAGATGATAAGTTATTATCTCATAATGACGCATCAATGCTCCGACGCATGTACGCAATGCAAATTACTGCTAGAAAGAATCACACCCTGCCTAAAGCCCCCATGCTCAGCCCGCTCGCCAGCCCTGAACGCAGCACCCGGAGTACATCCTCTCCCTTGGTATCTTCTGTTAGTCCAGCGCGCCAGTCCCACTCTCGTTCAGATGGTGCTCCCCCTCGGCCCCGCGGTACAAGCACTCCGGACCCTTCCGCCGACCCGGATAACGAACGTGTCCTCGCCGATTCCAACATGTCGCTGCCGATAATCGAGAACGAGCTTGATCCTGTGAGCGACGATACTGACTTTTTCAGCAGCGCCCGCGGCGATGGAGGAAGAACGTATGATTCGGTGGGCTTCCCCGATCCGGAGGAATAGTACTCGAGGAGTGTCGATCGAAAGCACTCTTCACACTGAGCGTATACCCGTGGTGTAACCGTTTCTAGATCCTCAATTGCTGACAGAATGGCAAACTGCTGGGAGCTTGTCAAGATCGATGTGGATTCTATATCGTTAGAAACCTCCGACGTTGTATCCATACTAGGGAACATACGATGGATTAGAGGAAGAGCCTCCCCTAACAAAGCTAGCAGTCCGTCCACTGTAATGGCAGAGTCGCGATCTGGATCGTAGAGCCCGCCATAGATACTGTCGGCTGCACTGCTGATCACTGCAACCAAAGCCTGCGCTGCAGCCCGCCGTCTGGCCAGTGGCTTGTACCGTGGCTTCTGCCCTGCGGCAAGGCCAATCGCTTCGTCGCGTGTCTCGTAGAACCGACGCAATGTCGCGTATCCGCTAAAGTAGAACTGTAGTGTGGAAGCTGCCTCTTCATCCACCGCTGCGATTGCTGTGAGACACGCTCTGGGATCGCGAATCAACGCCCGCAGCTGCTCATCCAGGTCCTTCGAAGCGGGATACGCCCGGGAGTGGACGAGACTGTACGAGATCAACAGGTCAACAACAGACTTGACTTTGCGACGGTTGTGGGCGCGAGCATAGCACATAAGGGCCAGGCCGTAATCTTCCGAGTTGGAAACAGTCGAATCGCCGTACCGCTATACATATTAGTATTCTCGTCCAATTGTGTAAGTATGCAGGTAGGAGAAGATACCTCGGAGACTCGCCGCCCTTCTTTATCTAATCCAAGTTCAGAACACAGCAAGACAACCTTATCCATCTGCTCAGCCGTGTCAAGAGGAAGTTTTTCCAACAGTTCTGAGGCGTCCTTTAGCATCTTATCGTGGTCATCCAGCCGACTCAGGACCTCGAGAGCTAACTCCCATCCTGCACGGCTGCCATTTTCATTCTCAATAACTCGCCTCTCGTATAATGCCAAAGCATACACACTGAGAACATCGTCTCTACCAGCCCCCGCGGGAACATTCTCCTGGCCATATGAGAGTACCATCAGGTCATTCTCGTTGAGGCCCGAGAGCGGCTTTACCCCCGCCCCTGTCCCCAGCCAGCCACCAGCTGTGGCGACCTCTACAACGGCGGAACATACACAGAGAGACCACGTCTGAAGTAATTCCAAAACACCTTGCACGTTTCCTTCGAACACAGATGCAAGTCCAACCTCGATCCCGCTGAGCGAGTTGATGCGGAACCTTGCTTCCTCCCCTTCTGCATTTGATGCGCTGCTGAAAGCTAGGTTCAGACGGCGAAGATATGGATCCTCGGCAACTGACTTCTGTCCACGACGCAAGAAGTTAGTACCGTGGTCGATTTCGTCGTCCTCGCCGTCCCACCAGACTGTTAGACCAATCGAGGCTTCGACCCAGTTCTGTGCATGATCCATAACAGCGCCCGGGTCCCCAAGCAAAATTCGATACATTGCGCGGAGGTTCTGATAAATAGTCCACGGCACTCGACTTTCTACCATGCGGGCCGTCTGGGTAAATGAGGTACCTTGTAAGGCGTCTTGGTTTGGCTTTAACCCGAAGTTGACTGCCTGGAAGGAATTGCTGATAGCAGTAGGCGCGGGTGCTGCCTCGTCTCCTTCTGCAAATTCCTCCAGATCCGACAAAGCCGCGAGTACTCGTTTCCTGAACAGTGTCCAATCCGCACCGAGAACATCCCAGTCGTCAGTAGGACATGACTCCAGAACTTGGAGCGCCTTGTTAATGCACCTTTGAATATTCTGCAACTGTGCTCCGCGATAGCCCGCTTGAAGTAAACCATCCTCCAACGCTGACCGAGCATGATTGAAATCGGCTGACCGCAGAATCTGAGCCGCCTCCGAAAGCCGGCCCCGCAAAATAGCCGCATTGATAATCTCCCAGAAGCTCGGAGATGCTGTGGGATCCGGCATAACTTGTTGCAAAGCTCGAAGCCCATTCGACAAAGAATCATCCATGTCCAGCCAATCCAAGAGTACTTTAGGCGTGGGGACAGGCGCGTCTGACCGACCGCTGGATGTCATAGAGCGCGGTGCGGCAAACCCAAAGGGCTTGAAGACTGCTGATGATCCCGCAGCAGCGATCGGTGGGTGGTGAAGTTGCAGCAAAAGTGACCCTAAGAAGCTCGCCTTTGCAAAGGTCGGCGCATTATCCCCAGGGCCGATTCCCGTGCTCGATCGAGATTCATTGCCTCCAGTAGACGCCCTCCAGACAGTAGATAGACGACTGCAAACACCGGCCAGGGCGGTCTCCAGGTCCACGTTCCCATATCTCCCCGGTTTTTTCTCGTCATACATCCTACAAATTTCATCCTCGGTCTTGAGAATGAGATCACTAGGCTCGTCTGTCGTTGCCGCCCGGCCTTTCGACGCAAGGTTTCGCACGATGGCTGGTATAGGCGAGTCCTTCTTTGGGGAGAGCTTTGCTTTGCGAAGGGGTGACTGATTCGTCCACCGCTCATCGACCTTAGGCCGTTTCGAGATTCCCGAATTCGAGTATATCGATTTTCGTGGTAGAGAAACCGATGAGAATAGACCAGTATTACCAACATGCGAGTCGAACATCTTCAACCCTGGCCCTGTAGCTCCGGTTCTGTCTGTCTGTTCTTCATTTTTATCGTCATCCTCCTCCATCGGCACATTGCTCTCATCCTCATCCTGGCCTAGTTCCTCTCCCAATCGCGAAGATAAAGTGGAAGCAGCCCAAGGATTCGACTCACCAAATCGACTAGCGCCGGAAATGTTGAAAACGGACGACGCTGCGAAAGAGTTGGTCGGTTCGGGCCTCTTTGTTCGGGGCGCAAAGTTGGGAGAGTCTATCGAGGAGCCAAAGATACTGTCATTCAGCATCTCAGACCTGCTAAATAAACCATTCCCATTTCCAGGCGATCTGGTACTCATTTGCGAGCTACCATGTATGGTGGACGGCGGATGGCCTTGTGGAGTGAAGGAATTCGAGGCAGACGGTGGCTGCGCTGCAGAGAATGATCCATTACCAAAAAGATTGCGCGACTTGCCAGGTGTAGACGGTTCGGGGCCTGAGTCAAAGTTGAAATTGAAACTCATCTTCCTGAGTGGTGAATTGGTGAAGTTGGGTAGGAAAGTTGTGTCGCGGAAAGAGAATCTAGCTCCACGCGGCTTAAATGACAAGGAACAGCCGGGAGGTGAAAGAAATTAAAGTCAACTGCTCATAAGGGGTAGATAACATGAGCAAGGCGCACAAATTGGCGTGGTTTCTTTATTTTGCCGGCGAAGCTCGAGGATGCATACATTATTTTCTTCGTGGTGTTATGATTGTTCTCCATCACCAAGGCCGCGGAGTCTTGGCACGATCATGTGATATCAGCTGATCCATCCTTGGATTGGGTTGGTCAATATACATACCCTAGGGTAATTCGAAATGTCATGTAATTGCCAATTTTATCATACCTCAGCGAGATATAAAGTTGACCATCATTACTGCTATATCATTCGTATTGGAAATCAAAGCCTGAAAGACTAGGTAAAGTGTGGCGGGTACAAACGGCAGCAATTACTCTATTACTACTATATATACATCAACCGTCGTTCCTTTTCTTCCTCACCCACCACCCGAGCGAAACGAGGCAATCAGGCTCGTATTACCTAGTAGATATCCGGATACTCGGTGATATGGACATAGACTCGAAAAGAAGCAGGGTAGTATCACCACTTGTATAACCTAAATCGGACGAACTATCCTTGCAGGCGATCATTCTAGACTATCAAAACCATGTTCCAGAATGCGGGGGGGGCCATGTACAAAAGAGGCCAGAAATCGATCAGGTGATCAAGCTTATCTTAATACTAGGGGTGTTTAGTACTTACATCTTCAGCCTCCACAATTTCAAGGTCGTTGATGAGTTGACTGGGCAGGTTGTTGCGGTTTTCACCAGCAATTGCTTCAAGCGCCTTCGGAAGAATTGGGAAGCTTCCGGTGGCAGCTGAATACGGATCCAATTTCGATCTAGGTAATGGTCCTGATCACCCCGTTGACTGTTAATCCAGTATGATACTTGCATTCTTAGTGACTTATTCAAACCTCTTCCTCTTCCTCTCACTACACTTATGTTGATCATCAGTATCAGTGTTCGCTAAGCATAATGATGCAGCCTAGCTTAGTTCCGATCCAGGCTTGGCTATATTAACGCCCACTAACCGAATCCTTCATGGGCTCTCGGATCTATGAAAAAGACAGCATCGGTCCAACTCTTGTGTTTTCTGAGTTTACGCAAGACCTCCCATGGCCTCACGACGCGCTCATCAGAAATCCCGTATGGGGTGCATAGAATGCAAGCGGCGTCGGGTCAAAGTAGGTACAATCATCACCCTCGGTCCTTTCCCCGCTTGCCAGGCTGTGTTGTGCCTTCGCCCTTTTAGAATCCTCTTCCTTACCAGTTCTCTCTTAGTGCGACGAGTCACGACCAATATGCGCCAATTGCGCTCGGCGTCAGACAGACTGCGAGTACGATTCGAACGGACCCTTCCGGTGGATGACTGACGAGCCATCACGATCCCCTCGGCGTCTCTCCGACCGACAACCACCACCACCATCACCGGACTTTAGCTTGCTGGGTCAATTCCGAAGCAACAATAGCATAAATAGTGATTTGGTTATTGCTCCGCTGAATCTTTGCGACCTGGAGTTGATGCTGCACTGGGTAAATGAAACCCATGCTATGTTAGTTCGACGCCAAAAGAGCCAAAGCACCATGATCTGGCGCACTTATGTTCCCGAGGAAGCCCTCTCCCATCCATTTCTCATGCACGGAATCCTAGCTTTGTCGGCTTTACATATCGCATGCACTCGAGCTCCGCAAACGCCCGGGCTTAACAATGTTCAAAATGGCCGGGATTATTTCCAGCTTGCGGTTGCACATCAGGATCAGGCGCTGGCGCTCTTTCGTGAGCAACTCGGCGACATCAACCCAACCAATGGCAAGGCTATGTTTGCTTGTGCCAGTATTACTGTGCTCTACGCCTTCGGCTTCCCGCGCACTCCCGATCCAGGTACCACTGCCGTTGGTGATCTGGTGCAGGCGTTCGTGCTGGTGCGTGGTGTACAGCAAATCCTCAATCAATCGTTAAACACTATCTTCGACGACCCGCTCTGGATGCCGCTGCGAGATTTGCAAGAATATGACTCTAACATTCCAGAAGAAGCTCAAGCTGCGATTGATCGCTTGCACAAGGCTAATGAGGCGTGCACTCGGCAGGACCCGATCCTCCACGATTCATTCTTGTACCAAGAGGCCATTAGCCACTTGGCGGACTTGATGTGTGCTATAAATTCGGGGCTAGGGTTTACGATGATCTGTCGATGGGCGATCAAACTACAGCCGGCTTTTATGGATCGTGTCCGGGACCGTCGGCCCTTGGCAATGGTGATTCTCGCTCATCAATGCGCGCTATTTCCTCGACTCCAAGACGTCTGGTTTGGTGTCGAATGGGGCACACGTGTTGTGCGGGATATCTGGTACGTCCTCGATGACACTTGGAGACCATTGATCCATGACTGCATGGAGGAGGTATTTGGGGGACAGTATCTGCTGAATCTGGGGTAGAACGATAATACCGTTTAGACTACACTATTCGACAAAGGACGAAAGATTGGTCTCGGTCTATTCTAGATCGATATATACACTCTTTCCAACATCACACAGCAGCCTCGATGATGCTCAACCCTCCTTTGGTTGTCATGACGCGTCCGCGGCCTAAGAGGCAATTAACCTCGCTCGGATGGACAACCACGAATATGACCAGGACCAGCCACATCAACAATGCATCAAACACGTATATGAAGGCCTCGTTCCGCAGCAGATATCCGTCATACCCCTGCAGATACTCAATCACTCGAAATATGGATCGTATCAAAATCAGGATGCTCGAACCATACAGTGCCCACATGTGTCTCTTCCACGGCGTCACGTTGGCCAGTTCCAATGCAGTGGGGTTGGCGCTAATCCGCCTTTGGAAGATGTATGAACAGATGACGAAGAAGCCGAAGAATATAATTTGCACAAACAAACCGCCAACGATGATATTCTCTCCCATGTCTTTCGAATCCGTTACGAGTATACCCGCCCCTGGTCACTTATTAGGATACACTCAGCTCAGGCATGATCGTGCACATACCAGATGCTTGCATCAGGAAACTGAGCACGTCACCCGCGACGAAAATCTTGGTCATCCAGCTGGCGCGGATGATGGAGAACTGCTCGCCGCGCACGAGTAAGATCACCCGGCCTAGGTACATATAGATACTTGCGGCGAACAGGGCTGGTGCAACTAGCAACAGGACACTTTGCATGATATAAGGGCCGAGTGTCCAGTCAGGCGACTCGGATGCCGAAATCGCACGGCCGATGTATCCTATAAACTCGACTGTTTTCGTCAAAACATGTCCCGCAACACACTTCGGGGAAAGGGACTGACAGTATCCTCCAAGCAACATCGGAATGAAGAACCAGGTTTTCGTTCGGAATAGATGATAGGTATGCAGGGTAGTCACCGTACCATAGACGACGATAAAAATGGCAGCTGCCGCAGTGGAGGGGTCATAGTAGTAGGCCTGCCAGTTCTCGAACCCGTCGGACATTTTGCATGAAGTCAACAAGGAGTAATGAGTAAAATATAAAAAAGAATAGATAGGAGTAAGGAACTTCTAGCCTCTATCTCCCTCGTTTATATACTTGTGTCCACCCGTAGACCCTCTCCCTCGTACCGCGTATTTCTATCCTAATCGGGTAGACACTCGCGGCCCCATAATCCCTTGGCGCTTCTATACGCGTATAGATATATCTACGACCCCATGTTCGTAGACGAAACTCGCGACAGTCCCGAATAGATCCAAGGATTCTGGAGCCAGGGTGCAGGGCGGGGCTGCGGCCTTTCCACGTCGTGGCCGTGTGGGTGTCAATTTATGGCTCGAGTACCTATGTAACATTTAGAGGTCTGAGGTGCTCAAGCAGCAGCTACGGAGTACTTTACTTCGCTTTACTTCGCTTTGCTTCGCGCGTACCTTTCTGGAGGATTGGCAGTCGAGAACCACGTGCTAAAAGACGAGGAGTAATTACAAAGATACCGGGAAGACTTCTTAACTAATGTAATCGCGAGAAGGAGAAGAGAGTTCAATTTCAATCATAAAACATCTCATCTGCCCACACTAAGCTGCACATACATAATATTATAGGCAATAGTAGCATACTGAAACTCAACCAACCCGCATCTAACCACGCCGTTCTACTGCCTCTGGTATACCGACAGGTCTGCTCAGTCCTTCGAGCATATGAAACCACTTTTGAATCATAGTACATGATGAACACAACTTCCGCCCTCCCGCCGAGGATGCCACCCATGGAGGGTGATTATTCGGCGCTGATAATTGAATTTACCTTTTGCAATTTCGTAGTACATCAGTTGCAGTTCTCGACGACGCGCTAGCGAGACTCACTCGAATCGAAAAGCCATTAGTATGTATATATATACTCTTTTGATCAACCTTCACTGATACAGTAACAGTCATGTCTCCACCAGCCGCGAAATCTCCCAGATATATACAAGAACTGCAAAACAGAGGGTCATTGGACGGGGTGACAGTGAGACAGACTCTAGGCAGATTACAGTTTTCCCGCCTTTGCCACGCCATTCTCCAACACATATCGATACCGCGCCTTCCCCTCATGCATCTCCGCCAAAGCAACATTCACCTCCTCCATGGGCCTGGTCTGCACCCATGGCTTAACCCTTTTATCCGCTGCAAGCCTCAACATCGCCCGGATATCCTCCGGAGACCCAATACTCGACCCTGTCACCTTCACGCCCTTCTGTATTAACGAGAACGCACGCAGCGCAGGCAATGGATCCTCCGGCGCGCCAACCTGCACGAAGGTTCCATTCCTCTTCAGCAAGCGAAGGTAGCCTGCAAGTGGCATATTCTCTCCAGATACAGTGCAAATGATGATATCCAGTGACCGGGAGTGGTTCTTTGCCCAGGTCTTGTCTTCCCCCGTTGCAATGAATGTGTCGGCTCCTAGTCCCCCAGGCCCAACAGCATCATCCTTCTTCGAAGAAAACCTCGAGATCGCAGTCACAGAGTCACAGCCCATCGCCCTCGCAAATAGAAGCCCCATATGCCCTAGCCCGCCTATCCCCACAATACCAACCTGCGTTCCCGGTCCAGCACCGAACCGCCGTAACGGCGCAAACACGGTAACACCACCACACAGCAACGGCGCCGCCTCGGCGCTGCTTAATTCCGCCGGGATCAAGAAAACAAAATGGCCCGGTCCGCGCCACCGGCTCGCGTAGCCGCCATACGCTTTACTCCCGTCTGTATACCGCGAGTTATAGGTTCCCACCATCTTGGGGCAATATGATTCTTCGTTATCGGCACAAGCTTCGCAGTCTGAGCGGAGACATGAGGAGGATTGCGCGCCTACGCCAACGCGGTCGCTGGGCTCAATAGTATTCCCATCGGGTGATGGTGCTACTTTTGTGCCGATGCGCGTGGCTTTGCCTATTATTTCATGGCCGACTACGCAGGGGTAGTCTGCTGGCGCCCAGCCTGAGCGGATGGTGTGAATGTCACTGCCGCAGATGCCGCAGTGGGAGATTTGGACTTCAACGTCGGTTTCTTCCAAGGGTTTGGGGGTGAATGTTGTGTGTGTTAGGGGAGTTTGGGGGTCGTGGGCGACCCAGCCAGTGAATGTTTCGGGCATCTCAATTGATTGGTCAAATTGGTGTAAAGAGAGAAATTGGGAGAAGGCTGGGGATGGATGATGCGGAGTTATATTTGGAGATGAGCCGAAGGTGCCGAGGTGTTGTGCCGTGACCATCATTATCTGCATTATTCTTCTCAAAAGTTACTCCACAAATTATCAACAGAGGGAAATATACAACATGAGAAAGTAAAAACAAAAACGAAATGGGTATATGATGCTACTTCATCCCCATCAGCTCCCCCAGTTCATCGCTCGTCAGGGTACTGCGCCGCCGATCCCCCGTCCTCTTTCGCGCCACTTTACCTCCGCGACTCCTCTTTCGACTCTCTTGTTCTCGGCGAGCCTGTTCAGCTGCGCGGGCTTCACTTTCAGCGGCTGCCAGTTTCTGGTTCACACTTATACGAGATGGGGCCTGCAAATACTCATAGGTCAGAGCGATTCGGATTGTATAGGATGTTGAACATACCGGACGCGGCCCTCTCGGCTCAACTCTCCTTCTTGACGGTCTTCGTGTGACGGCATCGAACTGATGAGCCTTGATAGGTAGGGTGTCGTCCTCTCGTTGCTGTGATTCAGGTGGAGATTTGCGGGCTCCTTCAGAAAAGGCGACCTCCTTTCGCGGCGGTTGTCCCGCAGCAACGTTGTTGTCGCTCCGTTCTTTCAGAGCTCGGCTAGAACTCGGTTGAGGCTGTTCCTCCGCTGGTGCTTCAATGGTCTCAAGACTCGAGACTGGCTCTGCAATCTCCTCCTCTTCGTCTTCTTCGATCTCCTCTTCTTGATCCTCAAAGATGGGCGAGTGCATAGCCACGTCGCTATCCCGGACGCGAGAATGCCTTGAATCAAGCTGTGTATCGAGCTTCAAGCCCATGCGAAGCTCCTCCGCTCGGATAGAACCGCCACCGAGTGCAATTCGCTTATGCCAGCCGTCCATCATACTGACGGCCTGTCTCCATCGGCTTTCCATCTTTTCCCAGCCCTCACGGAGTTGTTTGATCTCCTCGTCACGTACCTCGACCTCTTCGAGAGGTACAAATGACGGATTAGTCAGTAACGTTCGAAGATGCTCTAGCACTTGGTCCATCTGGTCTGATAGCTCATCGCACGAGGCAGGCAGGTTTGTGACCGTAGGACCACCTTGCATTGATATCTGAGGCCCTGTGCTGGCCGTCCCATGTGAATATCCGTTCTCAGCTGTGTCGTCTTCTACGGATGATAATCCTTGTACTTCGTTCAAGGTCTGCACCGTATTTCGCGCAAGGAAGATCAAGGAGTCATTCTCGTCGCTGAGAGTCTGGCATAATTGCGTAAGAAATTCGTTCGTTTCCTGCTTCAAACTGTATCCTGGGTCGTGGACACCTTCGCCCCCTGAGAGATACCTCGTTTTTGACTGACTTACGGAAGGATTAATGTTGATTGTAGTCACACCTAATCCTTCGCGCTTCCCTCGTTGTCGATCCGTCAAATGAGCTTTAAGTTTCTGTAGTTCGAGATCCCGCTTGCGGACATCGTTGGCGCACTGAGCTCGGACTTGTTGTACAGTGGTCTTCATGCGCTGCACTTGATCTTTCAATCCTCGGATGGTCGCCTCTGCACTTGATACATTTGCTTTCAGTGTCCGCTCCTGCGCCTCGGCCAATGCTAGCGATCGCGATAGTTCCGTCGTCTTCGTTTGGAGTTTTTCCTACACACGTCTTAGTCTGTGACCTCTATCACACCCACTTCCTTGTAAACCCATCGCACGTACAATTTCCATCGTCTTATGAGAGTCTTCCGCCCGTACTGCCCGGATCGTTGTGGCTAGGTTTTCCCGATGCTCTGCTTCCCGCTTGATTCACCGTTAGTCGGATCCGCCGGCACTGACAAGCGCAAGGGCGAAACTTACATCTCGTCGCAAAACCAAATCATTCACCAGGTTGATAATCCTGGCCATCGCCGTCGCCACGCCGCCCTCCTCATCGTCCGGGTTCGCAAAATCGATCGGGCGGCCGCTCTTCACGAGGCCCCGAGCCAGCAAGACATTATTAATGTAAGTGGAAGCAGCCTGCAGATCCCCCTGCGGCTCCATGACGGGCGTGCTTGTCCTGCAAGCGCCCTGAATTATTTAGGTAGAGATAAAACCGAGGTGGCAGTCCTCGGATGAGGTTTTGTTGGTGAAGGGAATGGAATTGAATCGTATGCGAGACCCGAAACGGTAGAAAGTAAACACCGTCAAATGTGCGGGATGCTGCATGGACCAAATGCGCCATTCCCCGCCCGTTCTCTTTAGTGGCGTTGGTTGCCAGGTTGACCACCGGAGTTCAGATACCGAGACACATCCTTCAGAACAATGATATTGACTGTCGGGAACGTTATTGGCTGATCATGGGGTCTCGAGGTAACTGTCTTGGATCTTCGACGTGTGACTCGGCATTTGTTGACGATATCTATCTACCAGGGGAAGCCGCGCTGCTGCAACGACAGGGCCAGAATCTATATGGCCAAGGCAGCTGGGAGGCAGCTTTGAGCGCCTTTACTGAGGTAAGCTAGCGATTTCTGTCGTGTTGACTCCGCAGTTGGCCATTGCTGGTCGCCGTTGAATGATCTTCTAACATTGATGCCTCAGGCACTAAGATGTCATGATGTAGATACGTTCTCGGTTCTAGATAATCGAGCAGCAACATACACAAAATTATTGCGGTACGACCGAGCCATGAAAGATGCCAGGCAGATGATCAAGCGAGACAAACAGGATGAGCGGGTATGGCCCTGAGTTTTTGTTGTCGAGTCCTTGTACTGACCTCCTAGGGATATCTACGATGTGCCAAGGCGCTGCTGTTGGATGGAAAACCTGAGAAGGCTCTTGGAGTTTATGCATATGCGCTGAAAACCTTACCGAAAGAGAATTCGCGACGGCAGGTTCGTTTTGTTTCAGCATCTAATTGAACAGTTACTAATCCGCGCAGGTGCTGGAGCAAATGCACAAAAAGCTTCAAGATAAGCTAGTTTCTAGAAATCTTGATCCGTTCAGTGTATTTCCTCTAGAAATAGCAACGATGGTCCTGGGGCACTTTGATTTCCGCCAGACTGTGTAAGAGTCCAGTTTCATCGTTCTACTACCCAAGGTTTCTAACAGCTCTAGGGCTATCCTTCGTGTTTCGAAAAGATGGGACCAGTTCCTCTCGTCAATGAGGAATCTGTGGATGCGCTTGGATTTTTCCGGAGCACGCAGCAAGATTCACTGGTCCTCTCCTCTAGCCTACATTCGGCGATCCAAAGCCATGATCTCAGAGGCCGTCATCACAAACCTCACAAAAGCATCCATACGCAAAGTCCTCGAATACGTCAGTCGATGTCCACGTCTCGAGCATCTTGAGATCTTATGCCCTTTCACTGCGGATGGCATCTACGAACTCTTCAATGGCTGCAAGCAATTAAAAGTCCTCTTAATCTCGGCAGAAATACCCATTCCACAAGCAACGATTACCAAACTCCTCTCCAGCCTTCCCAAACTCGAACGCATTGAGATCCACAAGGCTACTAAATCCCGCCGGTCAGACACCAACTGGCCACAAGCACTACCAAATCTCCAAAGCATTACCCTCGGCACCACCGAGTCCGGCCTCCACGATAATCAGGTTCCAGCTCTCTACATCCCTCGCCTCAACCCCTCCACCCCACTCCCAATCGCAAACCTCACAGAGCTCCGTCTCAACTCGAATCCGCAGGTGTTTGTCCCCTATCCACCGTCCTTCAATCCACTCGACCTCCCGAAACTACAAAAACTAGATATGAGCGGCCTCTTCATTGGCGGAGACTTTGGATTACCACCTAGCCTCCAATTCCTGCGTATTCGCGGCGGGGCTGCCCTCGAAGCCCTCCCCTTCGCAATAGCAGAGGAAGAATCACTCCGCCTCCCAAATCTGTCAACCCTCATCCTCAGCGACGTCCCCTGGGTGACACACGGTACCCTGATCTCCCTGCTCGTAGACGCAAACCCACCCCTAAGCGTGCTACACATCGACAGCTGTTTCCGGCTTTCGGGGATTTTTCTTCTTCAAGTTCTCAGCGAGAACGCATCAAAATTAAGACTGAACACCCTGAACATCGCGCATACGATGCATATCGGTGACACGGAGGTTGCGAACCTCCTTGCAGAGCTACGGACATTGAAGGTCCTTAATCTATCGTATACTGATATTACGGGTGTCATCCTTAAAATGTGTGCGGAGGCCAGGATGGCTGGGGCGGATGATACGGCAAATCTAGATTGTGTATATGTCAAGGGATGTGAGAGGGTATCTTTGGATGCTAGAGAATATGGCCGGTCAAAGGGACTTGTTATTGTTACTTGAGGGTGCTATTGCTTGAGCCCCTTCCTATCTACTGAGACACGATGAACCTGCTTCAACCTCAGCTTAAGTTCAGTAGGTAAGTAAAAATTTGACGAGATACTCTAGAGTTGACCCTTGGTTCTCGAGTACTATTAAAAGTTAGTCTGATGGACTATATAGTCCAGTAAGTAGAATATCCAACCCGGTACTTACTACAAAGCTATATTATCTTTTGAATTAGTAGGTTGACCATGGCCCATGGTGCCCGAACAGATGGAAGAGTGTCTAAATAATGATGCCCTTTGCAAACAGGGCATCTGAATTTATGTATACCAGTAAGCTGTTTACACTTGGTTAGGTTACCTCATTTAGACGGTAATGCCTACATCAGCTAGAACGTTTAACAATTACCAGAAGTCTTTTCTAGTCTCAGACGCCTCTTTCCTTGCACCATTTTTCGACCTCCTTTGCCAGCTTCTCCTTCTGATCGTGAACCTGCTCCATCATGGGCTCCACTAGCTTCTGGCGTGTGCCATCGTATCCACCGGTGCCTTGGGCCTTCAGTGGCGCAAGCACCCTCTCATAGATAGAAACCATCAGCTCCATGACTGCAGACAGTTGATTCGGGAGCCACTTGCACCTCAGAGTCAGTAAAATCAAGATCATGGTTTAGAAAGGTGACAACGAGAGAACTAACAGTCACAATCGGGCTCCCTCCCGTAGCAGTGGGATGAGGTGTCCGACGAATGATATACTCTCTCGCGAACAGCCAATGTCTCCACCGGAAGCTACGCACATGGTTAAGTGCCCTAAGGAGTAGGATGGTGGTTTCAGTATCCTGGGTAGCAAAATCACGGACATGTAGCTCATCTGCTTTAGTGCGGACATGAGCGAGGAATATCCGGTGAGGGAGGGGTCTGTAAGCACGGAACTCGTGGAGGATCTCGGTGAGCGGCGTTTCGGGCATGGGAATCTGACAGAGGTGGTCTAGGAGGGGGATCTATGCTTCTATTAGATTTTGCCTGATGATATGTTGGGTCGGACCTCGGACGACATACTATGCTATCATTGGCACCACTCTCGCCGCGGAAATAAAGAGGCTTATTATCCTCGACACCATCGTATACAACTCCGTTGGGGAACATGGATTGCGAGGTGATGCCGAAGATGAAGACGCGGAAGGATAGATATTCAGATGGCTTGGAATTCGACCACATATCTGTGCATGTCAACTTGAAATTGTTCTAGAAGCCGGGACGCGTTCTAGTATACCTTCCATGCCGGCTTCTATTTTCTCCATCGCTGTTAGAATTTCTCGAAACCCATCGTTGACGACAGAGCGAGAACCACCCTGCTGAAGGGTGTCGATGACCTGGAGAGCGCCGCTAATAAGGCCAGGTGTATCCTTCACCATATCAATGTGAGTCAGAATAAAACCTGCTTCTGAGCTGCGAGGGTCAAGACCACGTTCGAATGCCCGGACAAGGCGAAGGTTAGAATACACAAGGCCTTTGGACGGGTCATCGAGGGTATAGTTGAACAGCGCGTACGAAGCTGCGTAGGACATGAAGGGGGGAAGCTCAAGGCTAACGAGGCTTTGTCAACATACAAAGCCAAGCTCAAAAAAGTGGCGAAGGGGCAGCAACTCACATCTGTGCACAGCGGTACAGAGGTCTAGCCACAGCTTTGGGCAACACGTCGCGGCCGAGACCGTATCCTTTGTCAGGATTACTGCACCAATTCTCCCAGCATGGCTCAAGCAGATAGGAAGAGGCGAGGAAAGTATAGTCGCGGAATACAGCCATGATCCGGTAAAGGTCTAATGCACCATCGGCCGTAATCAACTTGTCGACCTCGTCGGCCAGGTCCGGGAGTTCCTTTAAGACAGCTGGAGCCAGCTCGTATGTGGCCAGAAGACCCGGCTTCCCGTCATCTTTGACAACAGGAAGACGAGAAAGAAGAGACATCAAGGGCTTGAAGACATCTGGTAGGGCGGTAGGGGAGGTGAGATAGGGTAGGAAGCCAGTGGAAGTGGTAATAGTGAAAGGATCTAAGGAATGGGGGAGTGTAGAAGGGTCGTCATGGATGTGAGGGAAGTACTCCAGGGTAGCTGGAGAGTCTGAGATGACTTTGGCGGGAGACATGCTGTCTAAGATGGATAAAGATTAAGCAAAGTGATCTTAGAAATGAGTTGCTATAACTGACACTTGCTAAGAATGATGGAAAACCAAAGTAACAGTGAACTCTGATTTCTCTCGGCTCGGGAGGATGAAAGAGTAAGGAACTTGAGGGGAAAGTAGCAGCTTCTTATAATGGCCTGAGGCCGGTATCAATTCCGGCCTCAAGAGGGTCCATTACGAAAGAGAAAAACGACGCGCATGGAGACAATAATAGCGGATAATAGGGTTGGATACCAAGTCGCACCTCTTCCCTAACTATCATCGGGACTATTCAAGGGATAACTCGCCGTCTTTTGCCTTCTACCATCTGTCTTCCTATGCGATGTTACCCAGAGCGATCTATACAAAAGCTTGGCATCTGTAGGGCTGTCCAGTATCACGTGATATAGTATATCTGAATATCTGCTGTTCAGGTCGGTACGAAAGTGACCGATAGTGGGGAGTCCAGCAAGCAATATGCATAGCTTGCTCTCGGTGCCGGTTTGAGAGTACAAAAGAACCCCCGATTGAAGAAAAATCGAGATACCGTGTCCCCGTCGGACATTGCCACAAGATCGTCATTGGGGTATGAGGCCGGAATTCTCCCGGCCTCCGCCAATAACCGGCACCTCGCCAAGGTGTTTTGCTGCCTCCGTCATACATTCGAATGCATTTGAAAAGTGGCTTCCAACATACAGCGATACATAGACTCGAGTTGCTTATCAAAGAGATTATGCCCTGAATTGTTATTCTCTAATACCGAAGCCGCGTCGTTAGTCTTTCACGCTTCTTAGGCCATTGCCATGATAGCTAGACTTGAGCTATGTGATTCTGCAGTCTGCCATCCGGTTCAGGCATTAATCTATCAGCAAGTCGGCCATGTATGGCCGGTCCGTCGATATATATTTGTGACGACTGCCTTGAATGGGGCTGAAGTGACCTTTCTGCACACTGGAGCTCCCGGACCTTGCGGTGATAGTGTCGGAGTCCACAAATAAAGTGTAGATGATGTAGTATTGTAGGGTATGATCTCTTTTGAGCTGTTAATAATGTACATATAACGTCTATATTACAGTGCTATCACTAAACTGACCCTGTTAGTACCACTAGTCTCATGTGGGCAGATAGAGCTTGGACTTACCAGTCATATCTTTATTGGGATGTGTCATGAACCCGCATTGGTATTTGTTTGCCCTCCTCTTGCCTGTCCTTCTATACTCGGAGAAACCTTCTGGAGCTTAAGGTACTCTTCTTCCAGCGCCTTCTGCATTGCGAAATCTGCCTGTCGTTCTAATCGAACACGTTGCTTTTCCATATCTCGTTCGACACCTTTATGCATAGACTACATATGTAGTCCAATTAGTTCAGCAATCCTGAGACAAGCCTGAGGTCCAAACTCCAAACGTACCGCTTTTTCCTGTTCTTGGGACCAGTGAACAAAAAAGACAATCCCCGCGGTGGCCAAGCCAGTACCGACAAAGGTCAACTTTGAAGCTCGAGACATAGCACAGAAAATATATGGCAGCAAGCCTATAGAGAAAAACTTGGAAAGCGACCACCAAGCTTATGGGTGGTCTGAGCAGCAACTGGGAAGGGCGTCTAGATGTGTTGGCGATATTAGCGGTGGATCGCGGCAGAATATCCGACCGCCCAGAGGGTGAAGCTGGACGCCGCATCACAACATCACTCTTCAAATTAGAGGACTACGACTTATTTGTGCCATAGACTATCTTCTATACTTCTATTTGATTATATTCAGAGTGTTCAGTCGTAAAAATGGTGGGTCCATGTTCACAGCCATGGATTTAGGAGATGCTAATGTTCATATAGTCCGCTCAGAACTCCGCAGGCATTCAGACCCTCCTCGATGTAGGTCACGCTGATGAGTACCACCTTGGATCACGGAGCTCAACTCCTCATGTATAGGCCGAAAGAGAGGCGCAAAAGATTGTCCAACAATGTGCACCACCTATGGCCCCCTACTAGCTTTAATATATGCTGACGTGTCGCATTGTATAGCTAGAGAATGTACGAACCAACCCTTGTCCGACTTCGGAATGATCCCATTTAACGCAGCTCAACAGACCGTACGAAGCGGATAAGGGACGCAAAGTCGGAGGCGCAGAAGGAAATCGAGGAGTACCGGAAACAGAAGGAGGAGGAATTCAAGAAGTTCGAAGCGGAGGTGAGCTTTGCTCTATTACGGCTACCCGTGATGATTCGATATACTGTTATTTTCAAGGTTGGAAGGGCTGACGTTGTTATTCCCATATCAGCACTCGAGCGGTTACAAGAAGGCCGAAGATGACGCGATCAAGGAAGCCGAAGTGAAAATTGAAGAGATTAAGAAGGCCGGAAAGGATAAGGGCCCACAGGTTGTCGAGAAGCTCATTAATGCGCTGGTTGATGTGAAGCCTGAACCGTCGGCGAAGATTGTCACAAAAGCATAGAAGACAGTGCGTTGGTTCCATCGGCGGTCATGGGAATAGTCAGTTTCTTTTACTTCGTTAAAGTCTGTGACTAAGTATTATTTACAAACACAAATGTTGAATTCGACATATATGATCATCTCTAAGCAGCACTGGCTGTTGGTTTCAGCTATAAAATACTGCGGCCTTAGGCACCAATTGCGGGTGGCCATGGCGTCACTCACTCACCGCGCACGCTATGGATCGAGGTCTGAGGTTAACATACCAGATACGGCCTTTTTCAAGGTGTTCTTCCTATAGTCCAATATATGAAAATGAACATTGCCCTTGGCAGCGCTCGTATGACTCAGAATCTCAGAATAACAAATCGCCGTTATTCCTCGTTACTCTGTCCCCGATGTTCCGTGCGACATTTCCGCTCCTCGAAAAGGAGCAAATCAAACGCGACCTCAAATCCTCGCCTTGAAGATTTTGGCAAAGTGATTCAGGACGAGTATGTAGTTATCCGGAATAATTATGGTAGGTCTCAGAAATTCAAGTTTCAGCTATCAATGGTCCCCCTCGAGCCCCGAACTAATTGATCGCAAGATATCCCAAAACATCCAATTGTCCTTGCACATGGTCTGCTTGGATTTTCTGAGCTGCGTCTTGCTGGTCCGTTTCTTCCAGGAGTTCAGTACTGGCGTGGCATCAAAGAAGCGTTATCAATGAAAGGCATTGAAGTAATGACTGCAACGGTGCCTCCCTCGGCATCTATTGAGATGCGAGCAGAGATATTGGCAAAGAATATTGCGTCTGCGGCACGTGGGAAAGAGGTCAACATAGTGGCGTACGTATTATATTTCTTGACATGACTCCTTTGAATGGAATTTCTAATATGAAGCAGTCATAGCATGGTAGGCTCTACTGCTACCTTTGATAGCAGGGTCTCAAATTTGCTCACAAACTACAGGGGTGAGATAACATCACGAACAGCGTTGAGCTCTTGAATACCATATTGATGCATTTGAAGCGGGCTCGATTCTCGATATATGATCTCACATCTAAAGCCAAAAGGCTTCAAGGTCTTATCCTTGACGACTATTGCTACCCCACACAGAGGTTTGGGCCGATTAGTCTTTCTTCTATCTAGACCGCTACTGATCGCCCACAGGCTCTGCGGTGACAGACCACGTCCTCCAGCACATTGGCGGTACGGTTACCAGAATATCTTTCTTCCAATCCATCAACTAAAGGGTTAACCCCCCAGATGACCGTTTAGCCCAGCTTTATTACCTTCTTGAACAGATAAAAATTGAGTCAGGGGCGTTTTCTCAGCTGACACGTGAATACATGGATCAAACATTCAATCCAAGCACCCCGGATATTGAAGATGTTCGGTACGTTTCCGCTCCGAGGTTCCCGCCCGTAAGGCTGATATCGCAGCTATTTTTCCTATGGGGCAGTTATGGAGCCTAAAATTTGGTCCGTTTTCCGGCTGTCCCACCGGCTTCTTGAACAAATCGAAGGGTACAATGACGGACTGGTCAGTGTAGCGAGTAGTCGGTGGGGAGGAGATGCTGGTTACAAAGGAACTCTTATGGGCGTCAGTCATTTGGACCTCATCAATTGGAGTAACCGAATCAAGTGGCTTGCCGGTGAGATCACTGGACAAAGACCAAAGTCAGCCTATCCCGGCCACAGCAGTCTTCGAAGCTAATGTCTATGGACCCCTGAAAGATTCAACGCCGTTGCGTTTTATTTAGATATCGCAGGTACGTGTCGGTTGCTGCTTGCGTCATACTGCGTCCTTCAGAAGCAAGGCTAAGCCATGTTTCCTTCTTTACCAGACATGCTTGCCAAGGAGGGACTTTAAAGGCGGTTTAAGAGCTATGCAGGTTGCGAATTTAGATTCTAGAATCTTGATGCCTAGGGAGGTTTACCGGGGGTTTTTTTGGCCAGTCACATGTGTGGAAGTTGGCGGCGCCAACAGATGCGTTTGAACATGTTTCCCCTTTTTTCTATTCGCTCTTGTCAACAAATGAGAGGCCGTGGTCAAACATGGAAATGTCATTAAGCGTGGCGGTGCATCCTCGCAGTGATTGCATTAGAGAGTGGCTTAGCTTCATTTCCACATAGGTGTATTGGGAACCATGAGGCGCCAGAAGGCACCAGGGAAAAAGAGTATTTCTTCAATGGGATAGCATCAGCCCTCAACAATGATAGATTATATCTTCGGATCATAAGAGGTTCGAGAACATCATATTCTTTCAATCTATTGATACTCCAGCGATAGTTCAATCGCCCCGAAGACGCCGAGAAATTCTGCCCCACGGCCAGCCTTTCTGTTCCTCAGCCTTAACGTCATTTCTGTTCTTCCGTATATTTTCTGTAGTTCGTGCCGAATTGCCGTCAATTTTCTCTTCTATTCGTTCTATCCATGCCAAAATCCCCGTAACAGAGCAATTTAAGTTCTTGAGGGATAGAAACATCCATTACGCCGTGGGATCGTGGTCTGAAAGACAGCGTTGAAATTGGTGATCATCCCGAGCCCACTCTGACTGCTTCCGCGAGTATCCCGATTCCCGAACAGCTCGCCATGTCGTCCGTAATCATCAATCTGGATATGCCCCATAGGCATTTCACAAATCTCGACTTCATCACTGGAAAGGTCGTGCTTACTCTGCAGTCGGAGGCTACAATAACGGGTATCCAGGTCAAACTAGAGGCAGAAAGTCGCACACGTTTATCAGGGCCTCGATACCCACATAATGAACACTCCGACAAGAAGCGCACGGAGCTTGAGGTCCACAAGGTATGAATCTTCCCATGATATACCCCGTAAGGCCTCGTGTATTGACTCTTCTGGTGCAGCTCCTATATAAGGTGTCGGACCTGTTTCCTGACCCAGCATTGGTCACCAATCAAGCAAATCCAAACACCGCGTGGACATTCAAAGCAGGAAGATACGATTACCCGTTCAGATTCAAGGTGGGCCGCTACACTATCACCCTGGTATTCATCAATTTGATATTGACCCCCTCTAGTTTCCCTTCAACAATGCATGCAACCCACAGAACAGCATGCTCACCAACCTGAACTTCTCGGGGCTCAAGGTTGAGATGGCCAAACAGGCGAATCGACATGTGAAAAGGACTCTTCCTCCATCGCTTTCTAGCTTCCCGGAAATAGCTGATATTAAGTACTATGTAAAAGCAACGGTTGCCCGTCCGCAATTTTACAAAGAGAATCTAAGAGCTGTAGGTGAAAGAAGCGCTCAAATACCCCTCTGGAAGCGCACTTCAGACACTGACCACTGGCTTTTAGATCACAAATCTAACCTTTCTCCCCATCGATCCACCCAAGACCGGTAATCCCAAGGAAGAAACGTACGCCAGGCGCCAGCATCAATTTACGAGCGGACCAACCCCGTCACCCAAGAGCTTGTTCCATAAGTCTTCTGCTCCTTCATTGAGAGACTCTGCCGGTGGATCTCTACGTGTCTCTGCTGATCTACGACTGCCAAACCCATCCATCCTTAATTGCAATGAACCTATACCGATGCGCCTTCTTGTTTCCAAGCTGTCCGAATCATATGAGACAGTGTTTTTGCAGTCGCTGCTGATTGAACTATTCTCGTACACACGTATAACAGCTCACGATCTACAACAGACAGAAAACAGTTCCTCGATTATCTTTGATCGTAGCAATATGGGCGTCCCTCTTGGAAGAGGTGGTGACCCTGCGGGTACCGAATGGTCGATCGATGAGAAGTTGTGGAACCGAGTGCCTCTACCCTCATCAGTTGCGCCATCTTTCCAGACTTGCAACATTACAAGAAGCTACGAACTTGAGGTACGGGTGGGTTTAGCTCACGGCACGGCAGGGAACATGAAAGTAAGGGATCATTGGATAGAGTTCATTTGCCCTGTCAAGAGTATTGCTAATGTTGCGCAACAGTCCCAACTCATAATCATTCCTTTGAGGATTCCTGTTCGGGTTTTTTCTGGAATAAGTCCGCCACCCGCGCTTTTGGAGGCGATGGCCACCAATACGCGAATCAAGCCAAAAACTCCCAAACATACACCTAGTTGGCCGCGCGAGGATAATAGGGAACGACCACCCATGCCTCCCAGACCGCCTGTAGTAGCTCCTCCTACCAGTGCTGACGACGCCTTCGACGATGCTCCCCCTAGTTATGAGGATGCAATCGCTGACACACTCAGTCCTTTGGATGGCCCTCGTCGCGAGTATTACCCACCAGATGCCTCCTCTAGCAGATCTCCTGTTGAACCTAGAGCTGATCCGAGAACCCCAGTTGGAGAAGAGCCTAAATCGTCAAATACAATCTATAGCAATCAAGGAGCGAACTCGTCTTCTGAAACTTTCGACATGCTTCCTTCAACCCCGCCAGAGTCTAGGTCCGGATCACCCCTGGGGTCTCCAGTCGCCCGGCAGCAGAGTGTACTCAAGATTCACAAGGCTCCACTCCCATCAGAAGACAACCCCCCTCAGTATCAGCTGGTAGCTGAAAATGCGCATGCGCCCCAGGGACAGGATACAAGGTTACCCCGTCCGCCAAACCTAGGGGTCCCAAACAGGAAGCCAGTGCCCAGCCCAAGTCGGACCAACTCGCAATCGAAGCCGTAACCCAGGCCCGTTGAACATGTCGCTCTCTTTCTCTTCGAGGTAGGCAGAGGAATCGCCCGAGATCTGGGCATATTAGCCAGATTGCATATATATCAGGAGTTACTGTTTTCGAAATGCTCATGTCTGTCATCCATGATTCCCGACACCAGACTATTCAACAATCCTAGCCGGATGATGTTTAATATAATATTTTCTTATAGTTATTGTCTCATCGTGTCCGAAGCATATAAATAGTCACAACACGAGAATGACCCGGAATTATCCACTCACTGCCCACGCTCACCATTGTTGGCTGCCTTTCCGTAGACCGGGTGCCTTCGACGCCTAAATATATAATGGCGGACACTGGTTAAAGCTCCGCTAGAATTTGATCCACCATGAGTGGGAGATACTTCAGCCAACAAAGCAAAAAGGAAAAAAGACACGATTCCCAATAACATGTGGAAACACATCATAGACTAAGATGGGAAGAGTTAGTATTGTTGAGGATGTGGGGTGCCTGAGGTGTGCAGCGGCGGGCGCCGATCAAAATAAACTCGAGCGGTGAAGACCCGAAAGCAGCCTCGAGCTTCAATTCTTCCCCAGTCGGCTCTCTCAACCTCGTGCCTCCCCTCCGCATCACCACTATGCGTGCTGTTTCCAGTCCTTAGCCATCTCTTTAACGGGCTGGTCTCTGGATAGCGAGTTTGGCGTTCCTTTTCTTTCTTCGTCGCGCTTTCTCCCATTCCTCTGCGTATTCCTTGCGCTCAATACCCAGGTCGCGGTTGAAAATCTCGATCTCTCCGCGCCAATTATATGAGTTTTGATTGCATCCTGCGAACGGGCTTTACTCGCCGCTGGACTAGAACACAGTAACACAACATATTCTTCGACATTTCGATCATGCGGCTCCACCTTATCATCCAGCGTCACGGTCTGCCTGTGACGCGCATTCTCTGGACTACGTCACCGCCATCGCTTTTCGGACACAATCTTCCTAGCCCCTCATCGATGATACCTGCTACTTCGTCGGCTGTTACCTCATCGCGTGCTCCGAATGCGTTGTATGCAAATGGAGGGTACACTGTTGCACAGCTGTTGGAAGACGTGAATGAGGTTATCCCACTGGAGACAGAGCCGCGCCTGTTTGACGACCAGTCAAGCGGGCAGTGGGGCTTGGAGGACTATGTGGTCGAAGTGGGTGGCTCAGAATGCCTGCACTTTATGGAAGTGGAGGGCTTACTTCGAGATGGTGATGAAATTCTAATACGTGCTCTACAAATCTCGGACCTTCGAGCAAGGCGGCTTTCTGGTCGACATCAGATCTCTACTGATGGAAAGCATTTAATAGACGGGATTCCTTTCGGGAAGCCGTTCTTGAAGAGACCTACTTCCTCAAGACCAGCTATCATGATTCCACCTAGGAAAAAGAGACGCACTGCTCTTTCACTTTGGAGCAGAGACAGTGCTTATGAGGAAGAAGATACCGAATGGGCTCCCCATAATCATGGTACTGGAAAGGAACTTTCTCTACTTAATCCCCCAACTCAGCTCGAGAAGGAGGACGAGGCTGACTACGAGGACGGCTATCAAGATGACTACGAAGACTATCACGAACCGAACGAAGACGGCGATGGAACAGTGATTCGTCACGACATAGATAAAACAAACGCAGCTACGGAAAGTGACAACGATGCTTCCGAGCTTGAGGCCGAGAACCTCAGCGATGAGCTGCAGGATCTCAAAAAAGATATGCAATCTTCCGTGGTGCCTGGGTCGAAACAGCCCGATGAGGGGGTGAGTCTTCGCGGCTATCCTTTGCGCTCGAGACCGAGTACCCAGCAAGCGATGCCAAGAAAGAGTTCTCTTTCGCGTCGCTCCTTGCAAGGACCTTCTGATGAGGTTGGCTCACGAAGAGATTCCAAGAGCGTGAAATTTGGCAGGCCGACGCAGGACTCGCCGGTCCAAAAGCCCGAGGCTTCGCTTGTCAGAGCTGGGTCGACTTCGGAGGAGTCTAAAGAATCTGCTTCGAGCGACAATGACGACAATAGCTCAGGAGGCGACTCCAGTGACGCCAGCGATTCTGATTCGAGTGACGAGGATTCGTCTGATGAGTCTGCGGCTGCTTTGGAGGCTGATGCGGAATCCCAGTCCGAGTCAGAAGACTTTTCTTCAGACAGCTCCTCATCGGAGTCAGAGTCCGAGCAGGAAGATGTTTCCATGGCCGATGATATCGTTAAGGTACCCCACATTGCCAAAGCGCCTGGAGCGGGCTCGCAGAAGACAAGAAAATCGAATCAGCGAAGTAAGATGCGGCGAAGGCTGACCAAACTCAAAGAGATCGGTATCCTTGAGGACGATGCAGATTTCACTTCGCTCCGAAAGTGGGAAGCTGAAACTGGCGGTTCTTTCATCATCCCTGAGACAACCAACAAGCCAAAAAAGAGTGAAAAACTTGAGTTTGAGGCGAAGCGTCAACAGCTACTTCGTGAATTAGAGTCAGGCGGAGTTGATGTTTCTTTTGTGTCTGAGAAGGAGAACATACGCCCAAGCTCTGCTGAGCCCGACACGTCACAACTGCTTGAAGATTACGATGAGCACTACGAAACTGCCAATGACACCAACGAAGTTAGCCCAGAAGTTTCACAGCGCCGTACTTTGGATTTAGGCAGCACCCGCCGGCTTGTCTTTGGTTCCTTGGGTGTAAAGACTCCCCGCTCAAAGGAAGAAGAAGAGGCCACTCGAAAGAAGTTGGCAAAGAAGGCTCAAAATCAAAAGCTTGCCGCTCAAGAGAAACAGCAGGAAGTTGCCGAAGTCGTTGAAACCCATGAAAGTGAGCCTGAGGTAGACTGGCGAGAGAAATTGATACTTGGAGCTATTGAATGTGTCTACGACGACATCGAGCTGATTACTCCGCCTTTCCCATTTGAGCAGCACTGGGATCCGGAAGCTGGAGATCTCATCAGGAAGCGCAAGGGATCCGGAAAGAAAAGGAAGAGGCAACAACTTCAGGTCTATAATGAAGTCGAGGAGAGTGGGGATTGGTATCATGCCGAGGACGACCCACAACTCAACTATGACGACGCTGAGACGGATAATAAAGACGAGAATGAGACAGGGAACAAGTCAGTCCAAGGCACCGAGGACGAGCTTCCGGCCTTACCAAGTGACACGGATCGACTCGTGGACCTCACAGCGGAAGACATGAAACCGGGTCTAGTATTCGCTTTTAAACAGCTGGATGTGTCAAAGGCCACGAATTGGCAGCCCACGTTCTCTGAATATCGAGTCGCAGTGGTCAGTGACGTCTTTGACGAGGAGATTCTCAGCATCCGCCTAGCGGAACTATACCGCAAGCAGCCAAAAATTGCCGATGCGCAAGGGGGGGCGTTCGAATATAGTGGATTTGAAATGCCTGGCATGGATGAAGATGAAGGCGAGGATGATGGCTATCGTCAAGTGCCATTTAGCGATCTCATCGACCCGAAGCTGCTCCGCGCTGCGCCCACTGCAGATGCTGGAGATAAAGAAAGCGCCAGCATGTCAGTGAATTAAATTTCCCTTATGTTCCTCGATTGTCTGGCGTCCAAACTTCAAGCGCTTACTCGACCAAGCTTTCCTGCAGACGAAGAATCACCTGCGCGGGGGCCTGCGGTTAACAATCCAGCCACAATCGATGAACACGAAGACGATCAACCGGTGCAAGAAGCCAATAAAAGCCAACCCCCTACAACCCCAGAAAATGATAGACATGTTTCCCCCGTTTCCTATTTTCCCGATGTCAGTCCTGTTCAGTCACCGCGATTCGAAGGATTCGAGCTTTCTCATTCAGCCCCAAATCCTCTCTCGACAGCACCGTCTTCAGCCGCAAATTCGAGTGGTATTCAGGAGGAAGACGAGGCGCTCCCTTCCTCATCCTTTCAAGGAAATGATGCGGAGGATTTTCAGCTACCTTCTACTTGCCCTCCTAATGTCGATGATCATGACCTCCAAGAGACAGGCTTGAGCGACCAGCTTCAACCCATCAGCAGTCCTAACAGTGCGCAACCTTCGAACTATAACCGTTATTTGGCCTGTTTCAATAGCCAAAGCCTATCCTCTCCGCTGAGAAGTGAAAAAAGAAGTAGCCCCGTGGGAGCGTCCTCAGACGCGGGCTCGGTCATGGTCCCCAATCCATTTTACGAGAAGGATAAAGCCTATGATGAGCGACTCTCGCGCGTCAAAACAGAACGAGATCGCTCGTACGATAACACATCAGACAGGGGGTCCTCACCGAAGGTGGAGATTCCTTCTTCTCCGAAATTCGCTCCCAAGTCTCCCTCCCCTCAAAGTACGCAGGACCCTCACTAGTCAGCGTGATTCCAGACAGCGTCCAACCGGAGGTCAGGAGTCGGTCTCCGCCTGCCTCTCAGATGCCAGATATTGTCGATTTGACTCAGTCCAGCCCTCCAGTATCGCCGGGCGGGAGCGACGAGGACTTTGCGAAGACCAATCGACTTCCTCGGGGTTCAGGATGGGTGTCGAAGAAGTACCCCAGCAGGCGAAGGCAGACAAGATCTTCATCGAGTAGGGTGATTCAGACGCTGAAGAATGTGAGCATTAGTCCGCCGCGGCCCAGGCGGCGACGAAGTTCTTGAAATAATAAATGTATCACTAATGTATACCAACTACTGTGAAAATATGCTTATTATATCACCTCCGGTGTATTATTTCTGGTTGCACGCTGTATTTTCCGCCGACTGAAATGGTTAGAAAAAGGTCAATTCTGATTGGCGGAGAACTCGGAAGCTGTCACAACACAATAACGTCATCCATTCTGTTCCTTCTTCCTAGTTTTCTTGTCAGAGCTCGAGATGACGCATTGAAGGCATGATCGGTGAGAACAGAAACTCAGTGATGAAGGAATCACTGCTGGTCAGCTGCTTCTCTTTTGTGAAATGCCTCTGCACCTCGTCCGGGCTTTTGCCTGCCTGATCTCCGGTATAGTCCCCAAATACACCTGTAATCACCGCAACTTATGCATGTGCCCCTCTTCTCTCTTCCTCAGAAGTTCCTCTCCCCTCCCGCCAGAAGCTCTTCCTTCACTTTGGGCCTCGTTCTTCTCGCTTGTCAGCGATTTTCAACCGCGTCTGCAGTCTCTCCGAGTTGTCACACATCTTTAATCACCCGCTATCGGTGTGGTTCTCGCAATTCCTCCTGTTCCTGCTCGTGCTATGCCCATCCATCATCATCCGCTTCACTATTCCAGCCTAAAGCTCTAGCCACATTCCTATCTTCTCGCTCCTCTATATCTGGAGCTCAAATAAGACCATTTTCATCAACGAAACCCTTTGCATTGCCTCATACTCCCACGACCATGGCGCAAGAATACAAGCTCAGAGATATCTCGTCCTTGTCGGACATAAAGAACATGGACAAGGTCGAGGCTGAGGTCGAAGGTGTGCAGGATGGTAAGGTGCTGCTGGTGAAATATGAAGATGAGGTATATGCCATCAGCCCTAAGTGTACGCACTACGGTGCGGCTTTGAAGAATGGAGTCGTTTCTCCAGAGGGAAGGATTACCTGCCCATGGCATGGAGGTATGTGATTCGTTGGATCACATATAGTTGTTGCGCATGTTCTGATCTTGATTTTTAGCCTGTTTCAATGTCAAGAGCGGAGATATTGAAGATGCCCCTGCCCCCGCGGCTTTGAATACCTTTGAATTGCTGGAGCAGAATGGCGGTGTTTATATCCGTGGTGAAGAATCCGCTATCAAGTCTGGACAGCGAATCTCGGAAATCAAGTGCAGTTCTTCTGGCCCTGGCGGCTTGGTCATTATAGGAGGGTAGGTGGCCTCGCACTCATGCTTGACACAGTTGCTGATATGTGCAGTGGCTCCGGTGCGCTGGGTGTGATTTTGGCAATTCGGGAGCTAGGATATAACGGAGCAATTACTATAATATCTCGGGAGCCTAGTCTCATCATTGACCGCACGAAATTATCCAAAGCGCTTATCCCGGATCCGGCAAAGATTCAATGGCGCTCCCCGGAGTGGTACAAGGAAGTCGGCATTGAGACTGTTTCTGACGAGGTTACATCTGTCGACTTCGGCGAGAAGATTGTTGTCACTCGCTCAGGCAAGACTTTCCCATACACCAAGCTCGTTCTTGCAACCGGAGGCGTGCCGCGCACCCTTCCGTTGGAAGGCTTCCAACTCCTCGATAACATCTTCAAACTCCGCACAGTAACAGACGTCCAGCAGATCCTCAACGCAATTGGTGACGAAAAGAGCAAGAAAGTTGTTGTCATCGGCAGCTCCTTCATCGGCATGGAAGTCGGTAATGCCCTATCAAAGGACAACGAAGTCACCATCGTCGGCCAAGAACAAGCCCCCATGGAGCGAGTCATGGGCGTCCAGGTCGGGCGCATCTTCCAACGCAACCTCGAAAACTCTGGTGTGAAGTTCAAGCTCTCCGCCGGTGTCGCAAAGGCAACACCCTCCAACGATGATGCCCGCAGGGTCGGCGCAGTTCACCTTCAAGACGGCACTGTCCTTCCCGCCGACCTCGTCGTCTTAGGTGTCGGTGTCCGCCCAGCAACCGACTTCCTCCAAGGGAACCCCGCTGTCAACCTCGAAAAGGACGGCTCCGTAAAGGTCGACGAACACTTCACCGTCCCCGGTCAGAACAATAACGTCTTCGCCATCGGCGATATAGCCACATACCCCTACCACGGACCCGGCACAGACCCAAATGGCACATACACCCGTATCGAGCACTGGAATGTCGCACAAAATGCCGGTCGAAGCGTCGCCTCCTCAATAGTGCATACTCTCAGCTCCAACGCCGCTGCGCTCCAGAAGTCAAAACCCAAGGCATTCATTCCCATCTTCTGGTCCGCTCTAGGATCCCAGCTTCGCTATTGTGGTAATACACCGAACGGGTGGGATGATCTAATATTACAGGGTGAGCCGGGGAACTCCAAGTTCGTGGCATATTATTGTAAAGGGGATACCATTGTCGCTGTTGCGACGATGGGCATGGATCCGGTTATGGTGAAGTGTGCGGAGTTGATGCGCAGGAAAAATATGCCCGGGAAGAAGGAGATTCAGGGTGGGGTCGATGTTTTAAATGTTGGCGTGCCACAGGGTGTGAGAATTTAAGTATTTCCTTAATTCGAGATCGATAGCTTGGTTGTGGTAATATGAACATGATGAATATGAATTTGAGATCAAGTACCATTCGTCCAATCAAAACAAGACCTACTACCGTAGCTCTATATGTATATTGGTAGTAAAGCTTGAATAAACACAACCAAATACGAAAATGAATTTTGATCCATATAACTCCAAGCATAAACATAAGCATACAGAGCAAGAAAAGACGTATAGTAGGGCTATAAAAGGTCTACCGCGCCTTAGACTTCCCCTTCTTCGGTTTCTTACTCGGCGTCTCTTCAACATGCACATGATCATCCAGCTTGGCATCCACGGCCTCATCAACAGCTTTCACCCCAATGGCCCCAGACATGGTAGCAACCGAGGCCGAAAGCGGGATTGTGGCTTTCCGCATCGCGCTGCTTGGCGCGATGATCCCGTTCTTTTCGTCCTCAATAACCTGGCTCTCTTCCTCCGGGGAGAGCATTGTTCCTTCTATGCTTATGAAGCCGCGATCACGCTCTGTACCGGGAATGACATCGATGTCGACGACGCGGAATTTGACGGTGCCGCGGACGTGGTGCCCGGAGACGGATTGGAAGTAGCCTTCGTAGGATTCGTCTGCATCTTCGCCTTCTCCTTGGGTCTCGGGGTCGGCGGTGCTGGTTAGAGGGTCCTGGTCTAGAGAGTCGTAGGAGAAGGGGTTTGCATCCGAGGCTAGAGCGACCGGGTTGAAATGCTCTTTTTCAGGGTTGAAAGGTGGAGAGGTGTTGTCTTCCTCTTCATCTTCGGATGTTGGTGCTGATGATGGGTTTTCACCGGTTTCAGCGTTGCCATCTTCACCTGGTGGAATCCATTTCCAGGATGTTGGAAGGCGTTTTCGCTCAATTCCAACAGAGAAAAGGTTGAGAACGACGGCGCCCAAAAATCCCTCGGACTGCACGTTCACCCAGCCCTCGAGGACTTGACCGCGTTGAGGACAAAAGACGAGGAATGTCGCTGTGAGATAGACGTACATGACGCCGTATTCGCCCGCCGTGGCGGCTAAGGTGAGCGGTTGGGGGCTTGGGTCTGTGGAGGTGGAGATGGATGTTTGAGGTGAGGGTGGAAAGTTTGATATCGACGCATTGGAGTAGGCGAGAACTATTCCCCGAAGAGGCGGAAAGTAGGTGAGGAGAAGAGGGGAGAGGTGTTCTGCCAGGAGTGAAGCGAGGGCATGCGTCGGGGAGATGGAGATGGGCGAAAGAGGCAGGTAGAGCGTCGCGGTGGTTAAAGAGTATGGCGAAGCGGATGCTACTGTATTTTGTACTCGTCGTTGCGTAGGCGTCGTGTCGGGATTTGTCTTGTCTTTAGTTTTAGATGATTTGTCCTTTTTCTTTTTGCTTTTCATGTCGGCATCTTTGGCTTTTTCGTGCTTGCGCTTCTTTTTCGACGGGGAGGCTGCCGACTCGTCTTTGCGCTTGTGTTTGCGCTTGTGTTCCTTTTCGGACTCTGCTTGAATCGCGGGTATCGGGTTGGGGTCAATATCCATTGCGTCGACAGCCATTCTTATGATTGCGGGCGTGAAGCTTTTTCTCTTCTATAATTTTTTTATTTATTCTTCGGCGGAAAAGCGAATCCAGAGGGCGGTCGAAAAGGCGGTCAGGTTTGACAGGACAACGAAGATACTGAATTACCATGGCGTCTTTTGACAGCAAGCGCTCACCTCATGTTGGGTTTAATGGGTCATCATTTTCGAGGGTATATACTGGTGCCTGCAAAGGATTATACTGAAATTCTGGATCCGTCATGTCCCTCTTGTCTTTGATAGGTTGGTATACACTTCCCAAGGTGAGATCAGTTACCCGCTCGGTGGCTCCTGGGCTTCTCCGCGCAGTACTAAGACCATGAGTGACAGTATGCAACAAACACAGTCGTTTATGTTTACTATGGGATCACTATTCGCGCCGGTGATGGAAAACCCCAGCCAGGCTCGCCGCGATATGTCCGAGACCGTCGCCGCGTCTTTATCGGCATCGTGACCATCTACCTCCTCTATACGCTCTTTGAAGTCTTCCAACAAATTCAGAAAGAAGGGGATTTCTACCAAATACTAGGCGTGTCGCCACTATCCGATGAAAGAGCAATCAAGGCGAAGTTTCGCCGTTTAGCCGCCCAGCATCATCCAGACAAGCTTGGGGTAGGAAGTTCGCCCGATTACTTTGTGTATTTGAAGCAGGCTCAGGACACGCTGGTAAACCCGGTCAAGCGATATGCGTACAACATGTGGGGAACCAAGATTATGGAATGGGGTAATATCGATACGATGCACGGTTATTTTATGGCCGGGTTGATGAAGTCCATACCAGGTTATCTTGTATCATTCTGCATAATCTTGCTTCTCAATTACACTTGGTGGTCTGACTGGGGACGTTACGTGAGTTTCTTTGACGTCAAGTTGTGCTGAATCTCGCTAATTGAGTATAGTGGCGCTTCTTCACATTCATCGCGCTGTTCACCTTGAATCTTGTCCTCATCGGCCACCAAGGCCCGGTTTTCATTACTTCCACTTACTTCCTACTGCCGTGGCAGATAATGCAGATGGCAGAGAAGCTTTCGCTCAGCTTGCATATATTCATCTCGCAGATCGCACCACCCGATGCGAAGGAAGCCGGATCCGCCGATCGTCTTTATCCGCAGACCATACAGCGTTTAGGGCAGCTTCTGCAACTTAGCCGTGCTACCGACACCGAAGCGACACGGCTTGTGCAGCTCGGGTTTGCACCCTTTCAAGGAGACCGGGAAAGCGTTGCCACGCTGCGAAAGGGTATGAAGGAGGGGCTAATTTTAAGCGGTGTCCGGGCCAGCCCTGGCGTGCAGCAAGCTGTGAAGGAGGTAGCTGAACGTAAGAAGCAGAAGACAACGGTTGAATAGGGCCGTCAGGTCACATGTCCATCTTCAGCATTTCTGGTCAATGCTCAAGGTTTATTTCTTGTATATATTCTGGTTCGCTTTCTAAATTTGTTGTCTTGCATGAAAAACCGAGAAATCGGCGAGCGAGCTTCCGAAACAAGTCTCTAACGTCGTGGATATTATAATATAGCATGTTCGTATATTCAGCGGGTTGTCCATTCGAAGAGCAGGTACGTAATGACTGTACCGGTAATGCGAGGCGATCGGAAGACCCCATGGCGGAATCTTATGCTGTTTACCATTGCGGTGATTTGGTTTGGTCTGTAACGGTTAACCTCATTAATTAGTTCCAACTCTCCGGGGGGCAAATTAAATGCCGAGACTCCATCAGCATACCAAGTCACTCTAACCCGGCCACATGATAGTGCAATATGAGTTGACCACTGCGGCCTGCCAGACTGAATGTGTGATCTATCCAGTCTCTGTACTCATACAGCTGAGACTGCCAATATGGGTACAGATGCAGGTTGCCTGAGCTGGATCATTATTTTTCGTTACAGGGCCTGTATGCATGAGACGGAAATGGATGGCTGGAAATTTGTGATCAGAAATAAACCTGGTTGAGGCGGGACTGGGCGATCCATACTAGTAGGAACTGGTGATAGGAGAATCTCTATGGAGAATACTATAGAAACTTATGTATAGTAAGTTTGGCGACGCGTCAGGATTACGCCGGAGAGCGCGGATGCTCATTTCAGACACGAACTATCTCTGTCTGGTAGTGCAGGATTTGATTCTAATATCTAGGAACTGTTTGGAAGAATCTGACAATCAAGAATATTAATAGGCTACTTTGGAACAGGCTAGGAGGAGATCCATGATGAAAATAGGATGAGTTATGTAATAATGAGGACGGGCTGTGTACGGTAATTTATAGTAAAATGGGCTGAAACCCCGAGAAATGTATACTCCCGTCCCCGTCATTACCATACGTATCTCAGCACAGATCAATTCCCTTCCACTCTACTCCGGCTTCTCTCCTGGACTGACCGCACCGAAAGTCTGGCTGTTCCCTAGACGAGAGAATGAAAACACACACAACTCGCCCAACAATGAAACCACACGGCGCCTCGACATCCCCATCCCTTCCATCATTATCCCTCCCCCCTTCCTCCTTCTCCCTCTTTTCTTCTTCCCCTCCCATCTCTCCATCTACATCGTCACCTTCACCATCGTCACCTCACCACCGGACTATGTCACCTCTGCCTCACCTCTGCCTTGACAAGATCTGCCGAACCTTCGCCTCGCCCTGACTTTCAGCTTCGCCGCCACGTTTGACGTCCGAGGAGCCCCCAAACCCAAATCAATCTCACCCGGACACCCAACTTCACCTCTTTAATCATCATCACCATCATCATCTAAATCCGACACTGTCCCCTTGCTGGCTTAAGAACGCGAGCAGCTTACCCTGGCCTCTTCCCCTGAACATCTCGATCTTGCGACCGAATATATAAAGCAGAGGGAGGAAAAAGAGACTACGAAACCTACTCAATCGATACACAGGGGTTGTCTTTAATCCCGATCATAAAACGAAACCATGCCGGCTGCTACTTCAAATCCCACCACCAACGGTCGCTCTAACCGTTCGGGGACCTCCAAACTGGTTGTCATCCTGAAGTTATCGTCCAATCTTTTGAAGAAATTCGCTCCTATTCCGGACAGCAAAGACAAGAAGAAGAAGAATAGCACCGCGACAGTTGGCAAGAGCAGTGACACTAGTAACAACTCTCCCCTCAAGAAGGAGGAAGCTCCCTCCTCTCCAGCGTCGTCTGCCGCCGAACCCGCGCTACCTGCGTCTTCCGTGGAGAATGGATCGGATGCTGCTTCTACCCCTGCCCCTGGTACCTCAGCGGCCGATGGTCGTCGGAAGAGCCCTCTTGGTCCGAAGACCGGTGTTAAGAGAGCACTCAACCCGACTCCTGACAATTCGTCCAAGCCAAGGGGGAAGCCAGGGCCTAAAAAGAGACCCAGACTGTATGTTCAATCACTCCCCTACTGTGCAAATTTAGAACTAACTTTGCGCTATAGTGATGATGGGACAAATGAAAACGTCCGATTAAGCACTACTCACCGGCTCGGGCCCAAAGCCAACACCGGCGCAATCAACGCCGGTCTTCGTGCTCTAGATAGGACCGGTGCGCCGTGCCGCAAATGGGAGCGTAAGCCCTTTCAGCTCAAGAGTTTCACCGGCATACAATGGGCTTTACCTTCTTGGCGCGCTCCTCAACCGCGAAAGAAGGAAGAGAACGGGGAATTAAAAGAAAGCGTTCTCGAAACTGGTGACAGCGATAGCAGAGCCAACCAGAGCGCAAGCGCTGTTCCCAGCGAAAAGAGCAATCTTGGTGATGGTGATCTCACCCCAGCTCCTCCCAACATGGTCGAAGCCTCTTCGCCTGCGATCGCCATGACCGCCTAGGCTGAAATGAAGCCTTATTCATTACCTTCTTCTTTTGTACATTATTTTTGCCATCACTATTTCTTTTTTATTTCCTTGGTGGGCCCGAGAGCGATTTTGCTATATTATCACTGGCGTTGGTTCGGTCATTGGATTGGTCACGCGAAGTACTGCGTAGATCTTTCTCGCCTTCGAGGCGTGCTATGAGATATCCTAGCACCTTCTTCTTTTTTTTCTATACTTGTTTGGCATTCAATTTTCTGTCTTGCTATTTTGTAACATCAGGATTACCGTTGGACGGAGTTGTCCGTCAAAATCACGCATGTCACTCAAATGTAGTTGACATATTTTCAAAGCATTGTTGGCCTCTAATAATATGTGATACTGTTTTATATTGTCGTCGTAGGATTCAAGGGAGACCATTTTCATGTCAGGTTTATCTTTTAAGGAAACGAGATCATGAATACCCTGCATCCTAGATGAATCATGAACCAGCTGAAGCCAACAAGAGGCGATAACTAATTAGTTCTATAGTTAGTGAATGTGACAAGATGCATGTGTCATCTGCCATCCCTGCTGGTATGAAACAAATCAATGAGCGAGCTTCAGTAATCCATGAATTATACCTAGCTGTCGTCGAGAATACCCAGCAAGGTGTTATCGCATCTTCAATTACCTTGATCTTCTATTGTGGAAGTCGTACTTTGCTTTGTCGCGTGAGAATGTAGAACAACCGGCATTCTGAGCGGTATATAATTATATTGGAAGCTAAAGCCTACAGACATCTCTCCTTCACATGAGGATGATGCAAGTCATGTAGGGGTACAGTATTCACCCTAGTAATAATCATAATAATAATATCCGTTCATCGATACCTCCCCTCAACGGCTGTGCTGCCATCAAGGCCTTGACCTCTTGCCCCCGCAGTTTGTATCGGTTGGTCATGCCATCAACAACCAAACCAACCTTGTCCTCTGCATTTTTCTCATTCTCCCTTCTCCTCTTCCCCATTAGCCCGGTCAGTTTTGGAGCTCACTAGTGTTTAGGATTCTCTTTGTCTTACCACCAGAGACTTCCCGTTCTCCTTTCTTGTTACATTACACGGATAGTGATGTTTGCTCTCGTCAGGAACAGGCTCCAGGCTTGCTTTGAGTTCCTCTTGAGTTGAACGATATTTGACCCTTTGATACCACGTTGAAGCACTCATTCACTTCGGCAGGTCGCCTGCGGACCCGTTGTTATCGTGACTACCTCGCTCCAACGCAATCGCGGATAGCTCTGAGACTACGTACATACTGAGGTCTCGAAGTGAAGACACTCTTGCATTCGTTGGCAAATAACGGCAACGGAGGCGAACAGAATAAGACAAATAGGCCAAAGCAGATCTATTTGATGAGCTCCAGTCCATGGTCCAAGCCCCGAGAGCAGCGCGCGTGAGAGGGTATCATACATTATTGTACCCGCCTTGGGCTCGATCCTCCACTAGACGACCGTGGACAGCATGACTTCCCCTTCCGGTGGAGCTCCTCGAGCTCCTCTCACCACCACATATTCCGCACCGAGTATCTCTTCTATTGCCCGTCGCTCTTCTTACGCCTCAGTCCTCTCCGGCACTGCCGCTCTCTCACAACAGGCCAACGCTTCCTTTTCGCAGGCGAACTCCACTTCATCTTATCCCCCGCCGTACCATTCCGACGCCCGCCCCTCGAGGCACTCGGCCGCCGTGGATGCAGAAATGCAAATGAACTCATCCTGGAGGTCTTCCTCTGGGGACTCGCTCCCTTCATACTCTAGGAAATTTGCGAGCTTTCCGGCCTACGATCCCTTTTTCCGAACTCTCGGCAGCTTCTCCGACTCTGTACCCTCCTCCTTTACGCCCTCTTACCTCCGCAACTCCCGATATATATCCCGCCTCGATGCCGCTCGCCGTGCGAACCCGGAATCTCATCGGGGTGGTACCTCAATATCGTCGTTCCAGAGCAGCTTACCCCGTATAGCACCTTCGCATCGTGGAATGACGCATGATATCATCGAAAGGGAACCCGCAAGCGAAGACGACAATCCCATGCCGCTTCCATCACGATGGAATGAATCAGATAAATTTTCTCTTTTGGAATTACCCAACGAGGGGTTGGAGGTTCGATACACCGGTCCTGCTAACAAGCAAGACCAAGAGGCTGCAGCTGTGAGGGCAGATCACCCCATGCCTCCACAATGTGGGATCTATTACTATGAGATAACAATACATTCGAAACCTAAAGAGGGGTGCGTCTCAAGTATATTTGTCTTTTGAGATTGGGTTGCTGACGAAAGCAGAATGATTGGTATAGGTTTCTCCAGTAACAAAGCGTCTGTCGAGCGGCTTCCCGGCTGGGAGCAAGAATCGTGGGCATACCATGGTGACGATGGCAAATCATTCTTCGGCGAGAACCAGGGACAAGGGAAGAATTATGGGCCAACCTTTGGTGTTAACGATACTGTGGGATGCGGTGTGAATTTTTCCACCGGGTGTGCTTTTTTTACAAAGAATGGTAGTTTTCTAGGTATGCCCTGGTTACATTGATGGACGATGGGATAATTGCTGACCGCAGATAGGTAACGCGTTCCGGGAATTGCGAAATTTGAAAGTCTATCCATCCGTAGGGATGAAAAAGCAACCGCCGGTGCACTTGTCCGTCAATTTCGGCCAGCAGCCGTTTATGTTCGATATCGACGATATGGTGAAGGTAGGTTTCACAAGTCGAGCGTATCTGGTTGACACTAACTCATTGACAGAAAGAGAAAACTGCTATTCAGTCAGAAATTCGGTTGACAAGCATCGCCAATATCCAACCGCCCTTGGACGAGAGTGGGTTCTTGCAGGAATTAGTCGCCCAGTTTCTTGCCCATGATGGATATGTCGAGACCGCCCGGGCGTTTGCGGAAGAGGTCGCCGCTGAATCGGCAGCACTGGAGAACGGTCGCCAGTCACAGCTAAACAAATATGAGGTAGAAGAGGACGTTGAAGCAATCAATAGACAGAGTAATTACATGCCGTTCTTGTGTTATGTGCTCCTACTGACTTTGCGCAGAGATTCGGGCCGCTATCCTGGAAGGCGATATCGACCGAGCTCTCAAGCATACCAATGCCTACTACGCAAATGTTCTACAATTGCACCCCCATATTCACTTTAAGCTGCGATGTCGAAAATTCTTGGAGATGATGCGGCAATGCACCGAGTTGTCGTCACTAGGGAAGAAAGGCAAGGCTACTAATGGATATTCCGACAGTGCTGTATTTGACGAAGAGATGGAGCTCGATGACCTGACGCCAGACCGTGATGGCTGGGAGACTGATGGGATGGATATGGAGGAGACTGAAACAGCAAGCAAGCCCAACCCGCTGCTGACAGAGGCGGTGGAGTATGGACAGCAGCTTCGCATAGATTACCCAAACGACGAGAACGGAGGTGACAAGAAAATCCTGGATGATATCTTCTCTCTTGTGGCCTATCCAGACCCGAAGCGGTCAGTGCATGGTCACTATCTTGATCCCGCTGGTCGTGTCGCCGTTGCGGAAGAGTTGAATTCGGCGATTTTAGGTACCGCCCCTCCTTCGCTGCCAAAGATATACTTAGCTAACGTCTACAGTGTCACTTGGCAAGTCCTCGGCCGCAGCTCTCGAGCGGCTGTACCAACAAACGGAAGTATTGGTCAACGAGATCAGTGAAGAGGGCGGCGCTGGGGCGTTTATTAATGTGCAAAATGACTTTCTGCAATGAGCCTCTGCTTTGAGTTGGTTGGCGGCGCCTGGACGGGATTATCATCATGATTCAAGTATATTTATTATATGGCATGAGACTGGCACTGTGATTTATTGTTTTATACCTCGCTCGGCTTGGAGTTTTTCCGATATGCTACGAGTTCCCTGGGCCGTGATTTGATCACAGAATGCTCGGACATGTGGTAGATACAGATAGTGCTGGCTAGAGCTGTACCTGGGGTACTCTGTATCTACCTGCAGCGGATAGTAGTTTTATATCATCCCATCTTGGCATCGAGTCACAGCAACTTTGAAGTAGTGGTCGTGTAACTACAGAGTAGTAGATGACGACTAGAAATTACTCGAATCACTGTAACACAATCCACGGTCTTCGGTTTATTTAACCATGAGTCTTTCGGAGGAAGCACGGATGATTTCAGCTCTCCATCGTGGTATATTTTACTTGGTCTTGATACGGCTCCGCCCCGCGGTAAAGGTCGGTAAACTTGGTATTATACAGGGAGTGACAAGGGCATAAGGACAATCTCTCTGCCTTTTTCCTCGCCCTATTCTTTTTGCTTTTTAGAGATGATTTGTCTGTATTGGTCGAGGTCACGATAAATACCTCTAGCGATGAGCAGTGCTGTCCTCGATTATCTATGTATAGTATGGCTGAAGTGGAGGGAACAATAATTACTACAATTCGGGTCTGAATGAGGTCGCCATCTTTTCCATCAACTTCTTTTCCTCTTTCTCTTTCTCCTCTTCCATCTCACCTTTTATCTCCTACCACTCTCTGCTTCGATGCCCTGGTATAGGTCCATGGTTCGTCCTCGATACCTTACCAGTTCATCGCTCCACAAGGAGGGTGCCACTGCCAACTCAGCCCCGTTGGGGATTGCTGATTCCAGCATTCCTACCCTTCCTAGTCTCTACCCGCATATCCTGCTAAGGTAGAGAGCTCCAACCATGGATTCTGAGTCACATCTGCATAGTAAGGTGGAGGAATACATTCCTACCCATTCCTCCGCCACGAGTCAGGCAGATCTCCACTGTTGTTGTGGTCGGAAGGAGTGCGCCTATCTCCAGAATAACCACGATGCCCTTGAGGGGTTGGAGAAGGATCTCGAGACCGCTGCGCGGCTAGGTCAGGTACGTTCCTTTGTTGTTTGCTTATGCATTCTTCTTGGTTGCTTTGCTGGTTGGGCCGTCATGGATATGGCGGTGGCATGCTTGCTATTTATCTTCATTATTGTTTACCTCCTGCATATTTGTTTGTACTATTACATACATACTTCTTGTGTACATCATCTACATTATTTGCCGGGGCTTGGAATTCCTCTTTGCGCACGGAACAAGGAATCGTGTGTATTGCGGCGATGGCTACGAGATTACCTTCCCCAATTCTATCTGTCCGTTTAGTCCATCATTTTCTATCGTCGGGATTTGACATGAAATGGGCTCGTCGCTGACTTTTGCACTCCAGGCCCTACTCCATCGCCATGAGTCGTATATGGTGGAAGCGGAAGAGGATCGCCACAGGTTCCTCGCTGACATTGAGAACCTGGAGCGCGAGAAGCGCGAAGTTCAGGCCGATAACGCGCGCATTGTTGAGGAGAACCGAAGCTTACTAGAGCAGTTGGCTGACCTTAACAGGGCTGTTGTTGACTCGGATTCTCATTCCAAAATGTTGACTGCCGCGCTTGAAAGAAGCGAGGCCGAGCTGCGTGATTTGACGGTATCGGCTGCGAGCGTCGCCGACCTTGAGGTGCAGCTGGCTCACATGGAAGCCGAACAGTTGAGATTGCAGGAAAGTTTGCTGACGTCCCAAGAGGACTCAAAGTCAGCGATACAGCGATGGAGGAACGCGGAGTGTACCCTCCGAGATCTCAATGACCAGGTTGACCGGATTGTTGAGGAGGCCCGCGAGGAGCGCGAGCGGCACGCTGAGCTGGTGCAACGCATGGAGAGGCGACGAACCGTTGAAAGAGAACTTGATGGCGCAGCTGGTCGGCTCAAAGGTGCGGCAGCTACTCAGAACTTGAGCCGACCCGGTGGTACCAGCGTGGTGGTTTCGCGATTCGTGAAAGACATTCTTCAAGATAATGCCAACCTACAGATGGGGATTATGGAGCTGCGGGAAATGCTTGAAAGTTCCAACCAAGAGGTTCATGGTCTGCGTGATCAGATACTATCACATCAGCCCCTCGTTGCAGGTGAAAGCGACCGGCCGGCATCGACTTTGAGCCAGGAATTAGAGGCTAATGGGTCGCGTCGGACGTCACAAGAACTCCATATCCATCATCACTATCACAACCCGTCGGCCCCGAAGAAGGAAAAGAGCACGCTTTTTCGTCGGTCCAAGAAACGTCGATCTCTGGGTAATACCCCTCTGCATTCTGCCTCGAACACGCAACCCTCCCGCAAGTCTAAACATCGATCGCAACCCTCTACATCTTCTGCTTCTACAATCCTGTCTCAGACATCTGTCTCAATTCCTCCGCATGCCGCGCATGGGTGGGCATTGCAATCTCCTGTGCCGCCTGACTCCCTGGCTAGCTCGCCTCGGTCTGCTTATCGGTCGTCTGTTTCTATATTTGATCGCGCGGAGCGTGGGTTTGATTCATCGCAGCCAACCAGTCCTGACAGTGCCGTCTTCACGTCGCCGCTGAGAAATGGTCGCTATAGAGGCGGCGGGCCTCTGGATGCATATCGCGCCTTACATGGGATCGACGGACATTTGAGTGACGATGATATCAGCGAATTGGCGATGCAACCTGTCATTCACGAGGAGGCAGAGGATGGCTCGTCTATCTCTCGGGCGCAACCGCCCGCGGCAGATGATGACATTTTTTCAACTTCTGCTCCGTACCGCACGGTGCGCAGGGCCACTTCTCACGAGAGCCTCTTCTCAGTTGCCGGAATGGACATCCACACACCCATCCATCGTCCATCGCGCATGAGCGAGCTCACATGTGGTGCCTTACTATTCCGAGTCCAGCCCCACATCATGACGCCTGATCTCTCCGCCACACCACCCATGACCTCGACTAGTACCATCACCGCCGGAAGGGAGCCTGCACAACCCTCCCAGGGTCACCAATCGCCGCAGTCCCTCCTCGCCTCCGTAGCCGCCATCCAACCGGCCGAGTCTCCTTCATCCACAGACGATTCCGCCGTCATCCCAACCCGCATGCTATCTCTCGGTAGCCGTGTTGGCAGCTGGGTCCGGGGCCGCTGGGGAACCGCTCCGGTCTCAGCATCATCGTCCTCACGCCGCAGCCTCAACCGGCTCACCGAGGAACCATCCCCGGCGCAATCGTGCGCCTCGTCGACAGTCTCCTCCGAACAAACATCATCCGTGTCTTCGTCTGGTCCGGCAAAACGCTCACAAATGAGTTTTCGCTACCCCGGAGTGAATCAGAAGGGCCCAATTCTTGGATTCCGCCCCCCACCTCCACCGCCCGTTTCTATTCATGCTGAACAGCTGAACGAGGGCTTGTTGAGGGAAAGTTTGGCGGAGTAAACCTCTCCCACCACCCGTTGCTTCGATATTTTTTACTTTATATTATTTCTAAATCTGCAGATTTGCAGATTGCATTGCATTGCGCTGCGCTGTGTCGTGTTGTGTTGCATATACTATTCGGATCCGGGACCTTCATTTGGCATATAATTTTCTTTTCATTGCGATTACATCGCGTACCCATAGATTATGATACCCACGGCGGCGTCTTTTCTTTTTTTTCTTTCTGGTTATATATGCGGATTTTATCGAGGGGTTTTGTGGTTCTCGCTCGTTGTTATACTTATAGTATGGGGACTTTACTCTTACCATCTACACCTACAAGGTACCATTATATCATATCATAATCTATATTTCGATATCCCCTCGAACTCAAGTCTTCACATTGGATTTTGTCGTTCGAATTGTACTAATACAGAACCACTACCTACCTTTCTGGCTAACAACCGAAGAATAATGATTTAGGTAGTCCAGCTCTCAAAGAGGTCCCACCCGGTATGTCCGAATTGGAATACTAGTCGAATGAAAGAATCCACTTTGCTTCTCAGATGCCGGGGACTGGAAGGGTATCTGCTCTACGGCGAGACGAGACCGTTCTACAAAAGATGGTATATCAGATGTCTACAGGACAAGAAAAGAGAAGACCAGAGATAAGACGAGTCTCAGGTCTGAAAGTAAGTAGTGAGCAGGTGTAAGAGTGACGTACCGCATGTTTCTAAGAATGTGCGAAATGTATTTTCGTTGCGCACTGTCGCGGCGATGATGAATCCCTTTAGCGAGTAGTTTGCGAAGAGGTGTCGGATTGTGGAAACGAGGAGGGGAATGATGTCGGTGTCGTATATCTGGACGTGTTAATTCCGTTTCTGCTGTTCGATATGTAGATGGAAAGTAAAAAGGGTGCAATACCAGGTCCGCTCCGAGCGCAACATCAAATTCGACTCGTCCACCGTCTATCTCATCTAGCTTCTCAATATCGTAAGAAGGAACCTGCAAGGGCATCCCCCATTCCCAGATCCCGGCGCGTATATTGCCCTTCTCAAGGCCATTCTTCCCGATACAGTCATTTATCTGCTCAATGAGCGCAGGCTCCCGATCTGTTACAGTTACGCTCTCTGCGCCCAAGTATTTCGCAACAAGGAAAGAAAGGAATCCCGTCCCGGCGCCGAGTTCAAGAACACGCTTATTTGCAACTAGAGACGCGCCGTGCTCTGTAGTCGAGAGGAATGTACCCAGGTGGAGGGCTGCTTCCCAGGTACGGAAACCAGTTGTGCCGGCAGAGAGGATGAGAGAGCGATTTTCGGAGGTGATTATCGCTCTTTCCACGGATTCGTCCGCGGGGTTTGGGTTTGAGGTTGGGGCGATGTATTTGATATAGGTGAGTTTCTGAGCTTGCTCAATAGCGGAAGACTTTGGCGTTGAAAGGAGGAGCGTCCATTTTTCCATGAGGCTGTCGAGGATTTCCTGTCAATTTGATATTAGTCTCGGCTTTGATCCGGGGTTGTTTGCGCTCGAAAGGCATACTCATACATCCTCCTCGGGATCGGAAATGGTTTCTTCAATCCGCGATATTATTGTTTTCAAGACCCGGGTCTGGTATGCTGCTGGAGGGAGATGCCCTGCTGTGTCTTCGTTGAACATGTTTTTGTAGATCGCGGTTTGTATGGCGGGGGAGACGAGGACGGGGCCATCGGGGAGAGAGAGATTGCGGGGTTCGACTTGTTGGAGGTACTGCGCTGTCAAGAGCGCTATTGAGCCGTCCATTTCGACTCGAAGCCACTCATGGACAAGGAGAAATCTGTATATCTGTAATACTAGCAGTAAAGTCAGGGTCCCTGGACCGGAGCCGTTCAGAGGGGAGTAATCACGTGCATACCCTAGCCAAAGGTGGCTAGCGCGCCCTAGCCGAGCCCACAGCCGACTTTGCACAAGAAAAGCGAAATTGAACGAAGCGCATCTCGACGCCAGAATCGACAGTCGACAACGACAACGACATCCCCAACCACCGCCCCTCCCGATCTTGTCATTCTCGCTGCTGGTGGTTCAGTCTTGTCAAGCCTACAACAACCACAACCATGGCCGACGCTCCCGTTACCCTGCGGACTCGCAAGTTCATCCGCAACCCTTTGCTTGCCCGCAAGCAGATGGTCGTGTAAGACTCCCCTGCCGCATTGCCTGCATCACTTTTCGAGAGGATATGGAATACATAATCTGTTTTCAGTCCGACAAATGAAAGCACTGATTAGGAAGAGATGGAATACGCAGACTTTTTGGACTATTTCTTCGATCAATAGAATTCAAGCCGGATACTGATGATATGAAATAGGGACGTCCTGCACCCTAACCGCGCCAACGTCTCCAAGGATGAGCTCCGTGAGAAGCTCGCCGATCTGTACAAGTCCAATAAGGACCAGGTTTCCGTCTTCGGTTTCCGCACACAGTACGGTGGTGGCAAGAGCACCGGCTTCGCCATGATCTACGACTCCACCGAGGCTCTCACCAAGTTCGAGCCTCGCTACCGTCTCGTCCGTATCGGTGCTGGTTCCAAGGTCGAGAAGCCCAGCAGACAGCAGCGTACGTTTTTTATCCATTTCCTATTGAGGGTTTTCAGGGCATGCACAGGGAAACTAATACCGTCCAGGCAAGCAACGGAAGAACCGCTCCAAGAAGTTCCGTGGTATCGCCAAGGTCAAGGGCCCCAAGAAGAGCAAGGATTAAGCGTGTGCTTTTCGTCTCGAATGATTGTGGTGCTCGGGGGTTGGTGGGAGATTGTGGCGAGAAAACTGGCGTACTGATTCTGATGGTTTGGACTCGGACTCGGCTTCGCACTCGGACTCGGACGCAGCAAGGCCGATGGATGTCCGCGATGATAATAATGATAAACCCAGCAACCCTGTGATTAGCAACAAAAGAAGAAAAAAGCCATGCTCGTCCAAGGTTCTTGCGCACATGTATATCATTATCTATTATCTGCCCAATCTTCGACCGTCATCTATCATCATGACCACGCGGGTAGAAGGGTCAAAATAATTTCATTGTTTCTGGTGGTTTGCTTCGTTTCTCCTGGCTTCGTCTCAGTTCAAGTCCATAGTCGACTCAATGCATTGTCTACAACAATCCAACGCCGACCTATCACCTCATGATTGTGATATATCGGTGAGTCCCTCGCCCAGGCCTCAGGTAAGGTACTTTAGCACTAGCGCCACCGATTGCGCATGCTACGAAGGAAGAAGAGATGCACGGTGTCAGCTGCAAGCAAGAACCTTGGAATTCCCTGCTCTCTTGCACCGATTCGTACATTGTACTTTCTCCCTCGGCATTATTCAAAACCTCAACAATAGCCACTGCAGCCACTGCCACAAACAATAGCGTGCAGTAGACTACTGCAAGTGCAGAACCGCCCCCGTGGAAGGATATCCCTGCTGCACATCTTCACTTCCCGGCTTCCTAACATTCTGTGTATGCACGTCCCTTCGCATCTGGCCCCTACTGAATTACTGTAGTCTAGTCCTAGCTAGCTCAAGAGTCAAGAACCCAATGTCCAAAATCCAGATCTCCGGAGTCTGGGGTCTTCCCCCCCAGGGACCTAGGTGCATGCACTGTGCACTTTTGCACTTGCAGATCTTCCAAGTGAGCCTACCCTGTCCTTGTTACTCCTATTTAGCACATACATTAGTCGAAAATTCCATCCCATCCCACCCCATCCTCTTCCATCCCCGAACAATCGTCCACAGCAAGATAAACTCGAGTCTATATACCGCGTCAGGCCGGATCCAACTCGATGCGATTCGATTCGAAGATACCTACAGGGTCTGAGACTACCGGACAGACGACGGAACGGGACGTGACTTAGCCGTCGCGCTTATATTTCCTTTTTCTTTAGCCTTTGCTTGACACTTGGCATGTCATTTTCTTCTTTTCTTTTCTCCTCTTTTCTTCTTCCTTGATTTTGAGTTTCGTGGAAGTACTCTGCATCTGTACATCCTCCAACTGTCATGATGTACGCAGGGCAGGTTCCCGAGGAGGATCGGGCGGGCTTAGTAGGTCCTACATTGATTGATAGTGTACACTGCACACTGCACGTCAGGCTGCTTCAAACTTGAAGCTGCACGGGGTATCTTCTATGCCCTGGGACCTGTGCGCTATTAGGGAGGCAACGTGTTCGCTGCTCACTGTTCGGGTCTGGGCCTAGACTTGTTGCTGGATTGACCTGTCAATTGCCTTCATTGCTATTGCATTATTATGGCTTCCTCGGAGATACTTCTCGAGATCCAGGCCCTATGAAATCACGAAGAGTAATAGTTCTAATAAAATGCATTGTCTTATACAAATCGGGAATGAAGCTCAGCTCAGCTTCTTCCCCGGCTTATTTACTGGGCCCAAATGTAGGTAGAGGCAATAATAATAAACATGCTATTAGGGTATTGAAAATGACACATAATGTAACCAATAAAGTCTGAGTGGGTGTTCCTGGGGCGTAGACAAAAGAACGCCCTTGCAACAAGTGAAGATAACACATAAGATAACAGGCCACCAACATTCGAAGGATGACAGACAGTAACGCTATCCACACAACTTCCACCTTGCGCTGCATCTCAGCCTCACCCAACCACATCGGCAGAAGAACTTGAAGCGGTTTGAACGAGATAAAGAACTCGACATATTAGTGGATTTGCCCCATCTCAGATGGAGCGGAGACATTCTGGCCGCACAATTGGCCGGGTTATGGGAGAAGTCAAAAGTCCAAGTATGAATGAAGATTGAAGAGTAGGTACGAGAGGAGCGAAAGAGATAAACGAGAAAAAGAAAGGAAAAAGGATCCTGTTTTTTTCTTTTTCACCAAGTGTTTGTCACCGTCATGTATTTCCCAAAGTAACCACATACAGACAGCTAACCACTTGCGAAATTGCGCTAACATGTCAATTAGCCAGGGCGTGCTCGGGTTACTGGGAGCAAAGATCGGTGTATGGTAACAGCCCAGCGAGAGCTTGTAAGCCCGGAACTCTTCCATTGGGGTGGGAGTGACTGTCCTGGATCTGAGGGGTGTGCTTCGGCCGCATATACGGCAACCCACTGATCAATGTACTCTCGGAGTTCGAGTCGTCAGTCTCAACTTTCCTGTAGCAGTCCGCTGGTCTGCTGTACCCGTAGGTATTCGCTCCCGAAAGCGACAGCATCCGCCTATTGTCGTGCGAGATACTTCTGTATCGACTTTCGTCGCCTGCTTCGGCGCCGCATATTGCTGGTTCCAGGCTCACAAAAGCTCCAGACGATGGCATTAAAGGTGAGGATACATTGTTTGGCCCGGACGGTAAGAAACCAAAAAGCATGTCCTGCGGATTGGATGGAATCAGCTTTGCTCGGCTCATGGTGCTGGTACTGAAAGACGCGTTCGGATTCGGCTGTATAGATGTACGCGGTTCGCATCTCGATACCCAGCGATTACCTGATCTGTAGTCGTGGGCAGGTGGTAGCCCATGGGTGGCTTCAGTGGTGGTAATGGGACCAGTGGTGTTGCCGGGGAACAGGTTTCGACTGGCTGGATTGGGGAGTGTTCGCTCTGTCCCCGAAGTGGAAGATGTTGACGAGGTTGGGTTAGGCGCGACGCTAATAACTTCGTTTGCTGGAACTCCTTGTCCAGGAACAGCGTAAGGATAACCGGGGTGGGCTAAGGAGTTCTCCACATCATTTTCTGAAAATATTGTCTCGCCAGTGGCTCTATGAAGTCCCGCGCTCCAGCTCTTCCCATTCCACCCTATCCCACAGTAATCTGCCATGAACACCTGAGGTGAACTTGGTAGTATGTATGCGGTAGAAGTTTGGACACTGTACGGGGTTGATGATTCGTCATCGTAGTTGATCGTGGACTCAACACCGAAGCTTGATCGGCTATAAGTGTTCTGAGGATCATGAGCTACCTCATATTCCGGTGGTCGGGAGAGCGGAGGAGCCCGATGGTGAGAGGAGGGATGTCCAGGCAAGCTCCCCGTCTTGGAAGTCGCGCATATCCCCATCCTCTGGGACACCATATCACTTGAAGGGTACGGCCATCCAGATGCTGTGGACAGCACTTTCGTCTGCACGATGGAGGAATTGACCTTTTTCTTAAGTTAGTCTAGAGAGAAACAACAAAAGTGGCAGGGGACCTGCTTGCCCTTAGAAATTGGCACTGCGTGTTTCCCGCACTTCGACAGTTTGAACAACCCTGGCCATTACCGGCATCGCCACTGCATTTGATCTTCCGTTTCCGACACCTCAGACACTAAAGGTGTTAGTCGTTTTACTTCCCTGTATACAACGGTGGTGTTATGGCAGCTTACCGCAACCTGGATTCGCCTCCTCGTGGGGCCCCGACCCTTTGCCTCAATTTCAGTCCCCGTATTGATGCAGCCCAGATTCCTGTCGACGATCTCTCGTTGGTTGTCACTTTGGATGGTATGTGGTATTGACAAAGCATCTCGCTTGGATTGTGAATTAAAGTTGACGTCGTCATCTGTAGGATAGAAAGGCTGGGCCATGACTTCGTCCATCAGTGTGGAGGAAAACATAATGTCTCGCATGTTCGTGGAAACTCACATAGAAAAGAAGAAGACAGGATCACGGGGATACATGTACTTCTGAGATATTGCTAGGGGGGGCAATAAAAGAACTCTGAGATCAAGAGACAGGGATATCCGCTTGTGTTCAACATACTCCATCTATCATTCGAAAAGGGACCGGTCGACGGGGTCTGTGTTTTCAGAATGCAAGACAAAAGTCAAGACCATGTGTCAGTAATTATTTATTTAATATTTTGCCTTGGTTACTTGTCTTCCTTTTCTTTTTTCTTTTTTCTTTTCTTATTTTCCCCTCTTCCCTCTCTGGTTTGTTGGTGGTCTGAAAGGTAGAATTCAACTGAGCCAATAATGACCCCGTCTGGAATATTCCCAACGTCAGTGTTTGGTTACTCGATTGGCTAGTGAGTCGAGAAAGATCAGTGACCACCTGTATACCTGACTCTTTGTTCGTTTCGCCAGGGCTGTGTCAGGGAAAACGATATGCGATTGTCCGTGTTGCATCTTGGCCCAGAGGCCTCAATTGGAGCTTGGGACCATCGAAGCTAGCTGTTGGGAGGCGAGACAGGAAGAGACTGAACTTCCTGGTGCTGCTTTCTGTTCCACAAAGTAACGTTGGACCGTGTACCGTGTCATACACCCACCTGATGAGCGTTACCCTCAGGTCTGTCATCCCTTCGCCAACAAGTACTTTGCAGCCAATCTCCATGCAAAGCAAATCCACAAGCTTTCCCTTCATCTTTGCTCTTTGTTTTCTTCAAGCGTGAGTAATCCTCACTGGCGTCAACGTGGGGAGGTGGGTGCAGCCAAGATCTCCATTGTCAATATTTTTGCAAGGATGCCGTTGGCTTCGTACAGCGGACAGCTGCCGACCACGTTTGCATGAGACTCTTTTAGCGCGCCATACCTGTCTCTGGTTCCAAGAGGAAACCCATGAAAGTCGGAGCGAATGTTTGCGCGTTACCTGAACAGTGTTTCTTTGGAGAGACCTATTGGCCCGGCCGTAGCAGTCCTTCATCATCAAACAGACTATGAGGGGGAGGTCAAAATTCGGCCAGTACTTTTGACAGAAAATCGACGATCTCGAATGAGATCGACGCCAGCATAGTTGTCAGCATCGTCCCGGATCCACTTGTCGCAGTCTGTTCAGGTATTCGGGTCCTGGGCAATGGGAACACAACCCTAGTCTCTGCAAACGACTATTCCGTAGAGATTACGCTAGGGTTTCAAAAGTCAAAGGTCCATGTCTGAAATTCAGAGAAACGACGGTGATTTCATAGGTTCAACTGAAGAACTTGGGTCTCAGTGACACATGAAATTGAGTCCTGGGCCATAGCTAAGTCCAGAATGCCCCAGGTATTGAGAATGGGCCGACAGTGGATATTTTTCTAAACATGATTGAATCAAACCGCGCATGGCCATGCTTAAAATCGTCCTTATCATCTCGGTAAAGTCGGCATACGGAGTAGAGGTACCAGAAACCCAGGTAATGAGCGAGGGAGGACAAGGGTTGGGTGGTGGAAGAAGAAAATCGAATGCGAGTGGAAGAAGAGCCAATCATAAGCGGATGATAATAGAAGCTTTTTTGTAGTATCTCACAGTGTTTTAGTACTTTGGAGCGTGGTCAATCCGGTCGGAGCCAGCAGGGACGTGGCGCTAGAGAGAGATGCTCTAGTAACATGCACGGTACTCAGGGGTGCTCTGGACGGAGTACGCAAAGTGGACAAAATGGACGGAGTACGGAGTACTTCGTTTTTAAGCGCAGGAAGGCAACCTTGATGGTCTGCATGTGCTTCTCTCGTAGATCATATTCTGCTACTACAAACCTGAAGGGAATAGAAATTTATATCCCGTGACGCCAATGACAGATGTGTTTGTGAGCCGACGAGTTTAGTGTGTGCCTCGAAGTGGGAATCGCCTTAGAATTAGGGCTTGGGGTTGGCGAATGCATGCTTCAAGATAACAGACAGCAGGTATCAAGGATGTTAAGCAGCTGAAGAAAGGTGATGTGTGCGGAAGATCCTTCCCTGGCGTACATCTGTGTCTTCATGCATTGGTTGAGGATATCCACGATTCACAATAGGGCCAGCCACAAGCTAGAAGGAACCAGTTAGAAGTTGCTAGCAGGGCTCGATTTGGTCTTATTGACGCCAGTACCTTGTTTAGTTCGACCATAGCGTCTGGAAAAACAAAGAAATGATAGACTTCCACCACATGTATTCCCCAGATCCGTACGGAGTTGACAAATTGTTGCGCAGCCGGACGAACCAGATGAGTAAAACACCACAATACATTTTGGATCTCAATTAGTTGGAACAGGTTGCATGATTTCGGCCGTTTTTTTCCAACGCCTCTGTTGTGGAACTGCAGGCGTAGAAAGCGAGTAAAGGAAGCAAGTGGTACTTCAAGGCGGCCATTCTCGTGTATACGGAGTAGAGATAGCATTGTTTTGGCAATCGGACAAGGAAATTCTCCGTAGGTAGAGAAATGGCCTTGGGTTACAGTTGAACTGTCACTGCACCCAAGGTAGCAGTTATCCAAGCTCTTTCATCTTCGAAACCAAAGAATGCCGTGATAAGAGCCATTCTGATCTGATAGCAACCACCAGATTCAATGATGCAGTGCAAATTGATCACACAGGCCAGAGAAGCCTATCGTTTTCTTAATCTTCTTCCAGGTGTTCGCCTTGTTTTCTCTTGTGGTTGATATTCTAGTTCGCATCATATTCAAGGCTGGCTTAATCCAACAGGGGAGCGTCTCTCGGCCCAGGCCTTTCTTGTCCAACAGGGTTTCCCGGATATACGTTGCTAGGATAGAAGCGGTTCCTGTTACACAAGGCAGCGGAATCTACCATCCGACAACTTGTGAGCACGTCAATCACATTAACAATCGGGTTTGAATCGAAATAAGGCCCTGTACGGAGTAATACCGACATAATTAGACCGTGACGAAGTACTAGGTGGCTGCAGAAACTCCATCCCGGCGGTAGGTAGGAGTGAAGTTCAAGTTGGAGTCGGGCGGCGATCGGCCGGCGATTGAAAGGCGGCTCCGTATTTGGACCTTTTTCCAAGCTCTCCTTCACGAAGGATTCAATTGTGAAGCTCCGGGAGTCTTCCACGAACAGGTCATCCCCGAAGATTCTATCGAGGCCGAGACTGAGCCTTTTGACGGCGGTCATTCTATCTTTGTCATACTCCATATTTGTTTGTTGGACGCAACGTCGATCTTTGAAGCTGCCGGCAGATGCGATGAGCGTTTTGTTAGAAACTTCCTTGGGTGACATTGTCATCGATCTCCTGGTTGATGAGTCCCCTCGAGCATGTGAGAAGTGAGTTTCCACCCCTGTACATTTTACAGATTTCATTCCAGGGTCTCATTTTTACCCACGTACACATATCGAGTGGCTGAACGAGAAACTAAAGCTTTCTATCTTCTATGGCTCTAGCTTCCTAAAGCTCTGCAAAGTCAAGTATTACAACTTTTCGCCCGTCTACAGCGTCCAGAAAAATTTCACCTTCCAGACCGGCGACCCAGTCGGGCCCGATTCCTCTGACAGCGATGGCGGTTCGTCGATTTGGGGGTTGCTGGAGGGACAATCCAAGAAGGCCATCCCCGTCGGGTTGCCACCGAAACTCAAGCACGACGAAAGAGGCACCGTGAGCATGGCGGCAGTTCCTTCCCCTCACGATCCCGACCTTCGCCTTATCACAAGCCAGTTTATCATCACGCTGGGGGACAATCTTGAGTACCTAGACGGCAAGGCAGTCATATTCGGTAAAGTGGTGGAGGGCTTCGACATACTTGAGAAAGTCAACGATGCCTTCATTGATGACCGGGGACGGCCACTCAAGGATATTCGTATTCGCCATACAGTCATACTCGACGACCCTTTCGACGACCCATCAGGGTTGGTGGAACCACCAGAGAGCCCCTTACCAACAAAGGCGCAGCTGGCGACAATTAGGATTGCTGATGATGAGGATCTTGCGGATGACATGGATGAAGAGTCCATGGAGAAGCTTCGGCGTGAGCGTGAGGCAAGAGCTCAAGCACTGACTTTGGAGATGGTCGGGGATCTCCCATTCGCCGAAGTTAAGCCCCCAGAGAATATCCTGTTCGTCTGTAAATTGAATCCTGTGACGCAAGGTGCGTTAATTCGGTTCTCACTGGGTCCCAGAAAATATGCTAATATACGTTTGGTAGATGAGGATCTTGAGTTGATATTTAGTCGCTTTGGTACAATTCTATCGTGCGAAGTCATCAGGGACAAACGGACAGGTGACAGTCTACAGTACGCGTTCATAGAGTTTGAGAACCAGAAGGACTGCGAACAGGCCTACTTCAAGATGCAAGGCGTCTTGATAGATGATCACCGTATTCATGTTGATTTCTCTCAAAGTGTGAGTGCCGGTTCCCCCATGCCCCCTTATTTCATTGCTAATTGTTTGACATAGGTGTCGAAGCTTTCCGAGAGCTGGCGGAATGCCACTATTACCAAGCGCAGCGGGCAAAAGGGTGGCTTTGGTGGTGTGGCCGGTCTCGAGAAGAAGCGCCAGTACAAAGCATCCGAGAGGACCCGTGAACACATTGACTACAACATGGTATTCGATAGGAACAAAGATAGCCAGCCTGCCACTCGCGAGCGATTACATAGTCGTAGCCCGCAAAGAGACAGTTACCAATTTAGGCGAGATAATCGGAGCCCTCGACGAGATTCCCATCGAAGCAACCGTCGAAACAGATCGCTCAGTCGGAGCCCTGTACGGCGAGACTCCTACTATGACAGAAACAGGAGCGACAAATATCCTGGGGATCGACGACACGGCTATCGAGACGATGACAGATATAGAGATACTCGGCATCGATAGCAGAAAGCTAGCGCTCTAGCAACCTTCCAACAATGAGCCGGGGACTCCTAAAATAATTATATTTGTTACTCCGTCCCATGCTATGAATAATGACCGTCCTACCCAACATGGATAGAACTTAACCCTGCCCCCTTTAGTCTACTACTTAGCAGGCCAGCCTCACACATCAAAGTGAGCACTCTGTCGAAGGCCGAAATTCTATTTGTAGCAGGCTAGCAGCGCTATTTGAGTGGCGCTGTGCCCAGGTGTCGGTGAAATCAGCTTGACAGTCTCATCGTCGATGGCGCGCCCCGCCTCTAGCCAAAGCCCCACGTAGATTGGTCATTCCAAGCAAGACAAATGTGAAATGGTCCAAATGAAAAGCGATCATGGGCAAAGCCTGGATAATGGAGCTGCTTGTCTACTAAAAATAGGCTAAATATTGTTAAGGTGAGCTCTGGCGGTCAACAAAAAAATAGTTTGGTTTGAATGATCATACTAACTCAAAGTCACCCCGCGCTCCTTCATTAAGAACTCAATCCCTCCTCTTTTCTGTCCCTTTTCACTTACTACTCAATTCATTTGGGTATCTCACTCCTCCCCTAATCAAGTTCTATCACGCAATATGACTTCCGCTGTCAAGGGAACAATCTCCAACCTCATGGACAAGTTCCAGGGTCACTCCGAGCCCGCCCTTCGTGAACCCTCCGCCGAGGAGGTCCAAGAGCTGAAGCAAAAATACGAGAAAACGGGGCAATCACAAGTGCTTGCATTTTTTGATGAATTAAGCCAGACAGAAAAGAACCAGCTCTTCCACCAATTGTCCAAGTTTGATCCTAGCCGCATCAATGAGCTGGCCGAAAAAGCCCTGAACCCCCCTAAGGCCGAGCAAGGACCCGCCACTCTCGAACCTCTACCCGACGTTGCTACCGCCTCTATACTAGACTCCGACCCCAAGGACATCCAGGGATACTATGACCAAGGTCTCCAGTTTGTGGCCGAGAATCAAGTTGCAGTCGTTTTGCTCGCAGGCGGCCAAGGAACCCGATTGGGGAGCTCCAAACCGAAGGGTTGCTTTGACATTGGACTCCCTAGTCACAAGTCCCTATTTCAGATTCAAGCCGAGCGCATCGGCAAGCTCCAGCTTCTCGCAAAGAAGACGTCTGATGAAGATGCCGTGATTCCTTGGTATGTGATGACAAGCGGACCGACACGCAAGCCGACAGAGGAGTACTTCCAGGAGCACAATTACTTCGGGTTGGACAAGACCAATGTCACTATTTTTGAGCAAGGTGTTTTGCCATGCATTTCGAATGAAGGTCAGATTATGTTAGAAAGCAAATCGAAGGTACGTTCCCTTCTCCTACATGGTAATTAACCCAGTGGCTCACCTCTAGCATTTCTAGGTAGCTGTTGCCCCCGATGGCAATGGAGGTATCTACCAAGCTTTGCTCACCTCTGGCGTGAGGGAAGACATGCGGAAGCGTGGAATCAAGCACATCCACGCCTACTGTGTCGACAACTGCTTGGTCAAGGTTGCTGATCCCGTGTTCATCGGATTTGCGGCTTCGAAGCAGGTTGATATTGCCACAAAGGTGGTACGCAAGCGTAATGCTACCGAGTCAGTGGGTTTGATTCTTCAGAAAAACGGCAAGCCAGATGTTGTTGAATACTCCGAGATCGACAAGGAGACGGCCGAGGCCAAAGATCCCAAGAACACCGGCCTACTGAAGTTCCGTGCCGCCAACATTGTGAACCACTATTACTCCTTCGAGTTCTTCGACTCCATAGAGACGTGGGTCCACAAGATGCCTCACCACATTGCTCGCAAGAAGATTCCTTGTGTCAACACAGAGACCGGCGATCTCGTCAAGCCAGAGAAGCCAAACGGTATCAAGCTAGAGCAATTTATCTTTGATAACTTCCCTCTGTTGCCCCTTGAAAAGTTTGCCTGCATTGAGGTGCTTCGGGAGGATGAGTTCTCGCCTTTGAAGAATGCCCGGGGCACTGGGGAGGATGACCCAGATACGAGCAAGTACGACATTATGAACCAAGGCCAGCGATGGATTGAAAGTGCTGGTGGTGTCGTTGTAACTGAGAAGGACGCCGTTGGCGTCGAAGTTTCCCCATTGATCAGCTATGTAAGCTTTTTTGCTTTACCTTTAATAATTGCTTGTTTACTGATTGATTTTGTTTACAGGGTGGAGAAGGTCTGGAGTTCCTCAAGGACCGCGAGATCAAGGCCCCCGCCGTCATTGAAAAAGAGGAATAGACATAAAAAGATCTCATTCCTTGTCTCAGGTAGCCTTTGCTTTTCATGGTCTACTCTCTATTGAAACATAAATAAATATGTGCGAGATATCTCTAGAGAAGGCGTGTCGACTAGTATATACATACTCAAATTCCCTACCAATTACAATACAGTCACGATACCACGTCATTTAATGAGTTAATATTTCCTAAAGACGCCTTTTTTCATTTCAATCTTTATAGATCACGAACTGCTAACTATGCTCCGTGCGAAAGCACAATCTGGGGTGAACGACCTTACGCAATGCGGGAAAGCCCGGGCTCTACTCGGGAGCTCAAGTTTTTCCTCAGTCCGTTTTTCTTTTCCATCTTGGCATTTGATCTGCCATCTCCGAAGCCAAAGTACTGAATTACTTTGTAACTTTCAATGCTTTGGAATGATCAAGTTGCCTTTGCTGAATGTGAGTCGGCCCCATTCTTTGTGTGTGGAGTCGTTGTGTTTGCAACCACTGTTCTTCAAGCCTTAAGAGTGGGCTGTTGGAAGCGCTCCTCCAAGGTTCCCAGGCTGACGATTAAACCAGCGCGTTCGATTAGGAAATCCAAAGCTCGATCAGAACAATATAAGCAAAAGTGAGTGAGCCTTGGCGGTACTGCTCGTGACTTTGTTATGTTCCTCGGTCATTCTACGCGATTCCGGTTCCCTGCGTGATTCAAGCTTCACATATCAAGCAATGCTTTCCCCTCCAAAATGGCATCAACGCTTATCAAGCCTGCCGATCCCCAAATCATGCCATATGAACATTTCAGTTTCGCTCTACCTCCTCTGCGCCTATACTTGAAATCAATCGTGCTATGCCGATAGAGACGAAAATCGCGGTTTCGGAGCGCATGCGTTAAATCAGCATTGCTGACTGAAGAATGACTCTGTCGCCTTTCTAGGTATCTCTAATTACACCAGAGACGATACGATGCTATCTCATTCTCGACGTGCTTGTTACAAGTGTGGCAACATTGGCCATTACGCTGGTTAGTTGCGGCAAGAAATACTGGGTGTGAATTGGAATGTGCTAACGGGATGGTGAAGAGGTCTGCTCTTCCTCTGAGCGTCTCTGCTACAACTGTGGGTCATTCCGTGTATCTTGTTATGTTACCTCCGGATCATTGGGTTGACATGTCTGAATACAACAGGCAAGCAACCCGGTACGTCTCAGGTTCAATGTGTGACATTGCACGGACTTAATGTCTGATGGATCGATAGGACACGAATCCAGCAGCTGCCCGCGTCCCCGTACCACCGAGAGTAAGGGTTTTCATGTCCTGTCAAGAGGAAGCGCAGGGGTGCTGATAATTGACTTTCAGCTAAGCAATGCTACAACTGCCAAGGCCTAGGCCACGTTCAGGCTGATTGTCCTACATTGCGCCTCAACGGCGCTAACGGTCGTTGCTACAACTGCAACCAGCCTGGCCACGTTGCTGTATGCTTAACGTTCCGTTCCCGCATCCTTGAACCAGGCTAACTGCTCTGCTCTGCTAGCGTAACTGCCCGGGGTCTGCTGCTTCCAGAGGAACCGGTCCTCCTCGTCCGGGATTCAATGGCGGTTTCCGCGGTGGTGTCAGTTATTCCCGTACTGCCACTTGCTACAAGTGTGGCGGCCCCAACCACTTTGCGCGTGATTGCCAGTCTCAAGCTACGAAATGTTATGCTTGTGGAAAACTTGTAAGTATAGCTCGAATATGTGTATCTCGCATCTGAGCTAATAGACTCAGGGTCACATCTCCCGTGACTGCACAGCTCCTAACGGCGGTCCCTTGAGCTCTGCTGGTAAGGTCTGCTACAAGTGCTCCCAGGCCGGTCACATTTCTCGGGACTGTCCCAATGCCGAGGATGGTTCTAAGTATCCTTCCGACGTGGCTGCCCCTGCCGCTCAGACAGCATTGAATGTTGAGGTCACCACGGAAGCTGCCCCCGTCGCGGCCGCGGCTCCCACTACCGCTGTCGCATAGAAAAGCGGAGGGCTATATAAGGCTCAAACCACACACCCATAGCCATACATTTCCTAAATCCTCTTCGATTTGTATTAGGGGCTTACAACTTCGCATTATATTCATTTCTTCGCCTGTGTTTCTTTGCATATATTATCACACCATTTTGTGTTTCTTTTCTCGGCGCCTCTGTTCCTTTTCCTCTCATGTATACGACGAACAAAAGTTTCAAGGAGACTTAGGTTCCTTACTATTTGGATTCCATGCATGATTCAGGGTCTCATTATTGGCGTCCACGGTCCATTGTACTCCTCGCATAACTTCTTGATTATACTATAGGTGCGGCAAGGAAAAGAGGCGAGTTGAAGGATCAATCGAGCGCTGGCGAGACGTTGCTGAGCCAAGACGAGCGCGCTGATATACAGGGGAAAGGGTTTGGATTTGGTACGGATGGGTTTGTTGTGCTGAAGATCCTGAGTCAATGAAAGGTACCTGGCGCGGTGGTTACCTGCTCACTTGTGTGTACAATATTCTTATCTTCGTCGAAAGTTGAAGCCAGAAAAGCTGAAAAATCAACATCCAATTTTCAAAAGACTGTGGTGTTTCTTTAGTCATTCCCTCGTGCTTATGACCCAAATTGTCCCTCAACAGATCCCTCTCTTGATTATGCTAAGAGCATAATTCATCCACCGAAGCTGAAACTTCGTTGTGAGCGTTTTCTTTCCGGGTAGGGACCCCGTGACGCTGGCTACCTCGATTCTCTTTTCTCTCATCACCATCACTATAGGCACTAATCTAACAGTCCTCGCCTTCGCCCAATCTTCAAACATCAGCTGCAAGGCTTGGGTTTTCTATCAGATTCGTTTGAGTTAACTTGCCCTAGCCCCTCGCAATGCCTGGTTCTGAGGCCAGCGACGAATTTGGTGACGATGTAATGTCATATTTTCCCCTCGTTCCCTCAGTCGCTTTGAGCACGCTTGTCTTTGGTGTGTTTACGAAATATGCTGACGGGGCCTTCAACTTCTTGCAGGATTTCATCGTTGACATTGACTGCATTCAAGCTCATGGTACGCACTCCGGTTTCCTCACGAACATATTGGGGATTGACGAACAATAAGGAATTGGCGCCGCGGACATCACAAAGCTGAAGGCGAATGGATTCTACACAATTGCTGTAATATGCCTATCCTATACCTGTCCACTGACATGATACTCACACTGCTACTATCATAGTCCATCCATGGAGCAACCAGGAAGACCTTATTGAAGATTAAAGGTTTCAGTGAGATCAAGGTCGAAAAGGTCAAGGAAGCCGTCAACAAATGTCTGGTATGAGAATGAGCGCCTCGAGCGATTCCATTGCATGGCTGATAAACTAGCCCTCGGGTTCTGGGTTCATTACGGCAATGGAGTTAAGTCATCAGCGAAAGCGCGTTGTCCGCATCTCAACCGGCAGCAAGCAGTTCGATTCGATTCTGGGAGGGTATAGTTTCCTTTTCTAGTTAAAAAAAGACACCGCTGAAAACATTCCTAGCGGCTTCCAGAGTATGAGCATTAGCGAAGTATTCGGCGAGTTCCGCTGTGGCAAGACTCAGCTCTCGCACACAATGTCCGTCATCGCACAGCTCCCAAAGGAGATGGGCGGTGCGGAAGGCAAGGTTGCCTACATTGACACGGAGGGCACATTTCGTCCAGATCGAATTGGCCAGATAGCTGAACGGTTTGGTGTTGACCCGGACTCTGCCAAAGAGAATATCGCCTATGCTCGTGCTTTAAATAGCGAGCACCAGCTTGAGCTCCTTAACACACTCAGCAAAGAGTTTGTTGGTGGAGATTACAGGCTGTTGATTATCGACAGTATCATGAACTGCTTCCGGGTTGACTTTTGTGGCCGTGGAGAGCTGGCAGATCGTCAGCAGAAGCTCAACCAGTTCCTAATGAAGCTCGCCCATATGGCTGAAGGTGCGTCTGCCTTTGTTTATTGATGCGTGATGCTGATACTTGGATCCACAGAGTTCAACGTGTGCGTCCTAATGGTGAGTATGCTATATCACAGCGAAGATGAAGCTTATATAGCGATCTAGACAAACCAAGTCCAAAGTGACCCTGGTGCCAATGCTCTCTTTGCAGGAGCCGACGGCCGCAAGCCTGTTGGTGGACATGTTCTTGCGCACGCTTCTACGACTCGTGTTTTGCTTCGAAAAGGCCGCGGTGAGGAACGTGTAGCCAAAATTCAAGATTCTCCCGGTTTGTATTTCGCGAATGCACGAGGCTCAATGCTGATGGTACATCATAGATTGTCCTGAGCGCGAGGCGACGTATGTGATCACCAACGGGGGAATCAACGATCCCGATAAAGTCTAAACGAAGAAGATTTATGACAAGGCATATACTGAGTTGTGAGCTGAAGATTCTGCAAAGTGATATCTATTTTATGTCAGTGTCAAAGATGAAGATATTCAATGTTGTTGAGTTAAAGTACTTCGTCTTTCTGAGATTAATGCAAGAAATTATACACCACCCGAACCAATCAATTTTCTGCCGTGTAAAATTTCCTAAATCTCCGCAGGCAAAATTCAAGTTCCATTTCAACAACCACCCTACTCTTCACACCTCGCGGTCAAACAAAAGAAGAGGGGAGGAGACTCGTCAGAAATGAAAAATTCTACTGAAATCGCAGGCTATACAGCCCTGGCCTTTCAACTCCCCAGCACCCCATCCTTCCCAACCCCAGCAACACACTACCTCTACCTCCGACCGCATGAACCACGCATCCCCGACATCGACACACCTCGCTCGCTCTTCCTTGTCAATATTCCCATAGACACAACAGAGACACATATCCGCCACCTCTTCGGCACACAACTTTCTGCCGGCCGCATCGAACGCGTTGAATTCGAGTCTGTCCGCACCGGGAAGAAAAGCGGCGCCGCGCAGATCGCCCTCCAGGGATCCAACGTTGGCAAGAGCAAGAAACGCAAGCGCGTAACGGCCGATGAGCTCGAGGAACGGTTAGACGCGGTTTCACTCCCCTCGACGTGGGATAGGCCGTTGCAACACAGCGGGACGCATGCGGTTGTGGTTTTTGTCGATAAGGCTAGTATGGAGGCGAGCTTGAAGGCTGCGAAGAAGGCGGCAAGAAAGTCAAGCATCGTCTGGGGTGAAGGAATTGATGAGGCCCGAGTTCCCCCGCTCGGTCTTCATCGGTATATTGCCCACCAGCGAGCGTGTTACCCACCTCGTGCGGAACTGTTGCGGACCGTGAATGAGTATATGAATGTGTTTACGGAGGTTGCGGAAGTGAGGAAGAGGGATGCCGCGCAGCGGGCTGCGGAGCCGGACGAGGATGGGTTCGTTACTGTTACGAGTGGACCGAGACTTACGTCTGCTGCTGGAGAGGAGGAAGCGAAACGGTTGATTGAGGAGCAGAAGAAGAGGGAGGAAGGATTTGGGGACTTTTACCGGTTCCAGTCTAGGGAGAAGAGGAAGGAAAGACAGATTGAACTGCTGAAGAAGTTCGATCAGGATAAGAGGAAGTTGGAGGAGATGAAGATGCGGAAGGGGAAGATTAGGGTATGTCCCTTTCCGTCCTTTCTTTATCCGACTTGTAGTTTCATTTACTGACTAAGGTTAGCCTGAATGAGGGCTTGTTATGGTGGCTTCGTCGTTTTAGCATGGCGTTAGGAGGGTATAAAAGTTTTCTTCATACTTCTATCAAAGTGGCATCGTGAGAAGGGTATGCTGGGGATAGTGAGTTCGCACTTTTATTTTACCTCTACATCTGATTTCATGATGAATCCGCTGGGGCCAGAGTAGCGAGACTCGGCTCAACCGATGTCATGCACTGCCTTCGAATACCAGCATTATAACAATCTTCTCACCTTTCTGAAGAAGCTTATATGTTTCTGCTGCTTATACGTGTGACTTGATAGCTACTGACTTCGTTACAGGCTTGCTAGGCAGCTGCACATGAACATACATAGACTTTTCCAATCGACGTAATGTATCAAACTTGTTGAGAATAGAATCCTACTTCAAAAATCTCTATATCAGCCTTCTCTATGTCGGCCTATGGCTATAACTAGTTAGCACTAGCAATGGATCACGCACGGACCAACACGAAGCTTGGCATGACATCTTCACAAACTCTAGGTCCAGCGCAGGTACCCTTGATCGCACTTCCGTATCAAACTTCCATATCAAAGTAGGTGGATTATTATTATTAACTGCAGTTGAAATATCAAGTCCAAGGGCCCAAGTCCCAAGCTCGCCACATCCACGTTCTTCATCAAGGACCTATACCGGAGACGTTTTGAACTGCAGCCGCGTTCTAAACCCCCACTGCCGAGCAATTTATACACCACTGCTATCGTGCACAATATGGCCTCTTCTACAGCCACAAATTGGAATGGGGTGGAAGGCGGAGGTTTCATGGAACCATCAGCCCTTGCACCTGCGCCGTCAACATCAACAGTGACGCCGTCTATGCTCCCGAAACAGAGATCGCATCCGCTGCGTCAGGGGTCTATGAAGGAGACTACGGTGATTAACCACGTTGATACTATGATCCTATCTATCAATAGGCGACACGCAAAAAAGTTTAGCAGTGCGTTTGAGCAGCAGCAGCAGGGGCCTCAATTGGCAAATGGCTTCTCAACCTCAGCCTCAACCTCCGAGACCGCAAAAGAGGGAGAAAAGGAAAGAGGATACGAAAGCTTCAAAGAAGTCGCGCGGGATATTGAGAGTCTGATTGATGTGTTGTGGGTTAGTGGTACTCGTATGTTCAACACAACACATTTTCCACATACATACATACACATGTATGTATGTTCTGAAGAGTACTAACGATGGCAATGTAGCATTACTCCAAATCCCCTACCTGATTTCCCTCTCCATTTTGGTGAATACCTATCTTCCATCCTACCCCTTTACTTCTGATTCTACCTTCCGCCTCCTCCGCAAACTCGACTCCTTCTTTGCGTCCTTGATTACAGGCGAAGACGCCGAGACGGGTCAGACCCTCTCCGGATTCGAAGGGAGGCGAAATATCGTCTCGATGACGGAAAAGGTGAGGATTAAGAGTATTGCAGAGATGGCGAGGGTTGTAGTTGTTGAGGCTGGAGAGGATGAGGAAGGCGGTTTAAGCGATCTCGAAGATGATGATGAAGACGACGACGAACTGGACTTTGGTGATGATTCTGGATTTGAGTTAGGGGAAAACCAGGGTCCCGGGAAACGAGAGATGGAGATTGCTAGGGTATACGAAAAGACGATTCAGCTTCTCGGTGATGAGTTGGGAAAGACAGGGGAGTTCTGTGATGAGGATATGGCAAAGGGGGAGGAGGGAGGTAATTGTATAGGAGCTATGAGTCCGTAGACCATGCTTTTGCAACCTGGAGTACATTTTACTTGGCTATAAGCGACGCTAGCGCAACACATTCGACCTGGGGAACATATTCAGCCGATTCAACATCAATTTCACCAGAAATAAATTATTGATAGGTAGGTAAGCCTACGGTCCATGGTTACAGGTGAACTCTGCTCTTCCGGCGAGAGCTAGACTCAGGAGCTGGGATAGAATCACGTCTTCGCGTACCATAAACCCGCGAATCAATTCAGATGGCACGAACCAAGAATACAGGTCTTTAAAGTCACACTGGAATATTAGCTCCTGTTGCAGTGAACACTGAAGTCACAAGTGGGTTGTTGAGTTTGCCGGGCGCAAGTGGTGAGCTGCGAGTCCATGGGTCTGCAATCCTTCTTTGTTAGAGTCAAAGTTTAACTATTAATATGGAACACATAATTATATCGAGATTACAACTATATTGCTGAGCATCCTTACGGTAGAAGAGACAATTATTCTACAGAGATGAGCAGGCAGCAGACGATGCTGGAGTTGCAAAGATCGGGGATAAGCCGCCGAGCAAGGCTCGAGTGAGGCAAGTATAGGTTCATTGGCTATTGCAAGGGATCCTGCAAGGGACAGCTTGCAGAGAGGCTTGAGCTGAGTGGCGGTCCTGGGGTAGCAATCATGGATCATGAAATCCAACCTTTATCAGGGTGCTTCTTCTATCCAGTGTCTAGTTTGAGTTGCACAAGCATAAAGTACTTCTCACCCCCAGCCTCCAGGCCACCACCGAAGAGACAAGCATGCGTATGCAGATGCAGACTCCATAGGCTGACCATTCCAAGGTTCTGGAGGGGCGTTGACTAGTTAACTTGTTGTAAATGTTGATTACTTCAAACGCGCAGGTATGTAAAGGGGTTGATCCCTTGCTCAAAGTCTGGATCGAAGCATCGCATCGACTTTTGATGTAATCGACTCGGGAAGAGAGATTGTCATTGTGTGCTCGCGTCGCGCACTCGGTACGCGTGTTCTCATTAGCACTCCTAAACAGGATTAGTATCGGTTAGTGCTGTGAGGCTGCCAGGTTCTTGTGCCCCGTTCAAGAAACCGGGAGCTCGGACCTGCGCTGGTGGGAGATGAGATCAATTATCAAGACCTGAGAGCCTGACGGCACCAGAGAGTTTCCTTCCTGAGAGGTTATCCCAGTAGTATCCCTGCTCGCTCGTGGGATTTCTCTAATACCAAAAAGAGCAATGCTCAGACAGCTTATTGCGCTCAGTCGAACCGGCCAATGAGCGATATTTGAGCTGTCCTCAGAATCAAAGACCATGGTTTTGCTTCTGCAAGTGGAGTTTTGTCCCATACCTAGCTTTATGTATCTCAGGCTCAGCTCCAGATTGCTTGTTGACCTCAGCTCTCCATGAGTCCATGTAATGTAAGCAGATGTAATTACCTCTGCCTTACCCGTGAGACCGTATATTGATGAGCCATGATGTGGTACTAGGCTGTAATTCGCAGTCATCTGAAGACTTAAGTTTTGAGGTTCATTAGGCTACGGTTCTGACCGTATACCTACACGCACAGGTATCTTCAAGAGCACACACGACCAGCTGCTCCACGATCCAAGGTTGGGGCCTATCGGTGGGGGCAAGTCGTCCACTTTTCAGCCTTCTTTTAAGTTTTTCGACTCTTGCCAAGTTGCCAGGCTTCGAAGTTCGAAGAAGTTTCAGCCTGTCTTCGGGAATGAAAGCCCCTAAAGAATGGAATAATAATCATGGCTGAATGGCTGATGGTTGATCCAAGGAACAATGTCACTGCAAGCGGAAACCGATCTACGAATAACCCGAGGGCATTTGAAGCCGAGGCGGAGACACCATGACGAAAGGGCCCATGGGACACGAATGGAACTCGACGAGTCACAGCGCGAGATCGGGGTTGGGGGAAAAATCCTACCTCACGCATGTGCTCTGGCGCATCAGGTCCTTGCAGATTTTCTGCATATAATAATATGGCGGCTTCCTCGAAATCTGCCCCTTGTCTTGCCTTGCGATCTCCTTGCTCAAGGTACAAGACAATGAAATAGTGCGCTCGGTAGTTATGATGAATGAGCGCGACTAGTTCCTGAGCATGGTCCCTGGTGGGATAGGTAATATCTATACTATACTCCGGAGTAGCTCGTCTCGCGCAGATCCAGGTTCCTGGGTCAATTCTAGCCAGGGACAAGACGATACATCGACTTCTCTTAGGTCTACCCCAATAATAATGAACATCTAATAAACGTGCATGCAATCGAATCAAGATCATGTCAGGACGCAAACCCGCAGGAGGCGACAGTCATCTGGTCTGCATTTGGTTGGCTGAGTGCTCTGCTCACCAACCTGGTTGTATTTGAGTTGTATATACCGTACCTTACTGTATTGCAGTTTGTCAAGGGTTCCTCGGCGATGTAGTGAGATCATTGAGATATCTGCCTACATGATATAGTCAAGAAGTACTCCGTATACTGTGCGGTAAAATCAGATTATAGCCATCAATGGAAAGGTGTATACATGGATTCAACTCGTAAACTCGTAGATTCCCAGTGAAGCCGAAGGAAAGAGGAAAACTCTTCGTCCCACCAGAACCATGAATTGACCAGGCAGCGCTTCGCCCCTCCTCACAGTCGCAGCAGCAGTTATGCCTGTGCGTGTGGATTATTACCTAGATGCGCTCCCGTTTGTTCGTCCTTTTTACCGATCCTTAATTCTCATTTTCTGCTGGATTTCCCGTCTTTTTTCTGGTCTGCCCTAGTTGAGTAGTCAGTCTCCAGTCCGTCCATCGTTCTTCCTCCTCTTTTCTCGTTCTCGCTTCTTCCTTTCTTTCCTTCCTCCCCTCCATCTGAAGAATTGTCTTCGCTCTACCCCTCTCTTCCTTTTCTTCTTCGCTTTTCCTCAGCTGTTTCTTGATTTCTGTCGGAAAACACGGAGTCGGTTTGCGGATCAGTTCTGTCACTCTGCTTTGTGTCTTTTTTTCTGCCTTTTCTCTTACTCTATTCTCTTATTTCTCCGCCTTCTGGGAGTTATCCTGAGCCTCCAGTTCCTGCTATCTTACGTCTTGTTCCCACGCATACTACAGTCTTCTGCGCCGCATCAGAGCAACGCTTTTCATCCTCACGTTCTGCGAAAAGTCCGTCTTCCATTTGATATCCCATTGTCTGGTAAGTTGTGTATTTCTGCTTTGTTTGACTGGCTGGGCATGTCTTTCCTCCCGTTCTCTTTTTCTCCACTCGGGATCATATCGTCGTGCGGACACCTGGGCATCCAATACCACCTTGGTGCGATCAACGCGTATCGCCGACTCTCTCCAATCACGTTCTCAATGGCTTGACGAATGCAACCGGTCAACATCCACGAATGTCTCTTTCCGCGTCAGTCCATATGCTCGTTGGCCGTCGCTAAACGGGGACAAATTCAAACGACAAATTGACCATGGAAGTCGCAAATATCCTCACATGCAATCAAATACGCATTCTCGCTACATACAAGTTGGATGTGGAAAATCGCGACATGTGGTTTGGTGGAATGTCTTCTCCGTGACGGTCGCAATTAGAGAGGTGGAACTTGACAGCTTCGACGAACCCGGCAGTGAATTTTCAGATTTTCAGGATTCGAGGTCGAACACGCCCATCCGCGACCAAAAAAATATATATTCCGTTTCTGCTTCTCACGGTCACCTTTACAACTCGATTGAATCATTCACTGTCGTCTCACCACACACCAACCCCTCACTTGTCCCTCTTGGGCGTTTGTTTGGACCTGAACTCGGTCGAATGTTCTTTTCAACGAAGTCTTACCTTTGATTTTCTCACATATCATCAATTGCCCAGTTCAGCCAGTTTAGTTGACGTGATCACTCATATTTGCTCATATTCCAAAATTGCCTCAACTTGCCGAGTACATCCCGCTAATCGTGGTTTTGACCCCTCAGAAGTAGATTACCTCTTTCGATCTCTTTTCAAGTTCTCAACGATCGTACGACACGCTCCTTGACGATATCAACGAATTCCCAGGCCATTTACGCGTTAGAAAAGTGTTTTCTGGGGTTTCTTCTCATCATCTAAAACTTGGAAGGTATGCGCTCACTTTTTCACCTCCTGATTGCGCGCGAGGTATTTGCGCAAGACTTAATTAATCGCAAATGGCAGACAGTGTCACTTATATTCTTACCAACGACCGATTTACTTTCGAAAATGTCCTTCCAAAACTTCGAATCTTTCCAGAACCAGCACCCAGCGGCTGATGCAGCCGCTGCTGCTTCTGGAGCTCCAGCTACAGCTGACCCTACCATGACCGGTCAAGCTGATCCTTCGACCGCCCCGTTCCAGGGCCCTACCCCCGGTGATGGTGCCCCTACGGGTCCCCAGCAGGGAGCCGACGGAAAGACTACTCTCTGGTATGCCTTGGGCCGCCTCATATATTTCACGCTTTAGAGCTGACTTGGTGTAAATTCAGGATGGGCGAGCTTGAACCTTGGATTGATGAGAACTTCGTCCGCAACCTGTGGTTCCAGATGGGTGAACAGGTCAATGTGAAAATGATTCGCGACAAGTTTTCTGGGTGAGTTCCTCATAAATGACCTGGAACCCGAGAACAATGATCCTAATGTTGGTAGTAGGAGCAACGCCGGATACTGCTTCGTTGACTTCGCTTCTCCTGCGGCTGCGGCTAAGGCCCTGTCTCTGAACGGCACCCCTATGCCCAACACCAACCGCTTGTTCAAACTGAACTGGGCCACTGGTGGCGGTCTTGCTGACCGTAGCCGTGATGACCGTGGACCCGAATACTCCATCTTCGTCGGTGACCTGGGACCCGAGGTCAACGAATACGTCCTTGTCTCTCTTTTCCAAAGCCGCTTCCCGTCTTGCAAATCGGCAAAGATCATGACTGATCCAATCAGTGGCATGTCGCGCGGTTACGGATTCGTCCGTTTCTCCGACGAGAACGATCAACAACGTGCTTTGAGCGAGATGCAAGGAGTTTACTGCGGTAACCGGCCCATGCGCATTTCTACTGCTACCCCTAAAAACAAGGGACCCGGTGTTGTTCCCGGTGGTATGGGCATGCCCGGCCCGCAGGGCATGTACCCTCCCATGGGTGCTCCCCCTATGGGTTTCTACGGCGCCCCTCAGCCCATGAATCAGTTCACTGACCCCAACAACACCACGGTCTTCGTTGGTGGCCTTTCAGGTTATGTCACTGAGGATGAGCTGCGTTCATTCTTCCAGGGTTTCGGTGAGATCACCTACGTCAAGATCCCCCCCGGCAAGGGATGTGGTTTCGTTCAGTTCGTTCAGCGCCATGCTGCGGAGATGGCTATCAACCAGATGCAGGGGTACCCCATTGGTAACTCGCGTGTTCGTCTGAGCTGGGGTCGTTCGCAGAACAACTCCGGGCCTGCTGGCAGCCCTTACCGCCCCGCTCCTCCCCCACCTCCCATGTACCTCCCCCCTCAACATCAGTATGGAGGTTTCGCCCCTATGAAGGTGAGTACTCGCTGACATTTTTTGATTACCAGTGATGACTTGACAAGTTACTGACCCATCACATTAGTAAACACAAAATCAGCGTTCCTTCCTTTGAAAAGGAGCAACAGGAGTTTCCTCGTCTTTTCAATGATGGGTCTAATGAGTTATACCGTATCAACTTTGCTATTTATCTCCGCGAAAGTTTTCTCTATAGTTCTTGATGGACCCACATCTTCTCCTGTCTTATGTACTTCATGTGTGAGCGCTTCCATTTTTAGCCATACCTGACCTATTGCCAACATTTTCTCTTGTCTCATTTCCCTCCAACCGCATGTCTATCTTCGCCCCTTTTTACCCACCAATTCTAGAACCCCTTTTTCTTTTCGATCTTCCCTCTGTTTTCCCCTGGTCTTTACTTCCCAGTCCTAGGTTCCATTCTTCGTATGGCAGCAATCGGATGCGCGTCTTTTCACTCCATGGGCAGACACTTGGCGACAATTTTGCGCTGCAGTCATTTCCGGGTATCAATCGAATTGTTAGCTGCGTTACTAGACTGTACAACATCATCCTTGTTGGCGTCGTCTTAGCATTCGATGCGTTTCGGTTGTGATTGGGATGAACATGGCCCATCAATCCCCTGTTCTTGCTCAAGAGTCCGTTTCTGCCTCTGCGTGCTTTTGGAGTTTCGGTTGAAGGCTACTGTGTGCGTTTCAGACAAGGGGTGGTAATCTTTTTGCTGCTTCCACGGATGCAGGTTGGGACGTTTTTTTCGTGTCTTGCTGAATGGATGATTCCCCTGTTCGCTTTGAGTGCGATCCTTTGCACTGCTTATTTGTGTTCGAGTCGACATAGCGAGTTCAACATGAGCCTTTACGTACCAGTTTCTGGCTCATAGAGACTGTTTAGTAACTACGATTTTTTCTTCTTCTATTCATGGTCAGGATCATGTGTACTAGGGTACTATCATGCAAAGGGTGGGCTACTATGCTTACTACTTACTAGGGAGAATTAAGCCAACATCCTTCCTTCCGACTCAGTAGGAGGGTATGTGTTCCTGATTATGGCAAGAGCCACGGGCATCCACCCGCCGCCGAAGGTCTCAACCATCATTCAGAAATTCAACTTGTTGCCCCCATCTCAATATCGGTTCCAACTTCTTTCCTTCTGCGCCGTTCAAACCCATCTCGTCCCCCTATATGCGGATGTGGCTGTGGCGTTGTTACTGCTGATATTTTCTACTTTGATTCCAGTCCAACCTCCAGATTCTTCGTTTTCTCATCTTATTACGACCAGAGCAGCAGCAGCGTTACGCAAGCCTGTTCAAAATGCGGTACGATAATTGGGACGTGCTTCTATTCCCCTCGAACTCCAAGGTGCCTATCCAGGAGTTCAAGACACAATGTTTTGTGACCCCTGATCGAGGCAAGTATCAATTCTAAAGACAGCCTCTCCGTGACTGACACCGAGTTTCTCATGCTAGACTCCCCCTACCTCCACAACCCTACCTTCATCAGTCCAGCTGCATATTATCCACCACACGGCAATTTAGGCCAGTTGCCAGTACTCACGACTTTCATTGCAAGCTTGCCTGCCCATAACCCTTTTCGAGTGTCCGTTCATAGCTGGGACCAACCCCATGCAAGCCGCCTGATGGAAAGCCTTCTCCAACCTGATGAGGCTTCACTCTTCGAGGTTAGGGTCTTCGTAGATGGATTATGTGTGGCGTAAGTCATCACTTGATCCGATCCGCTGGGTGCCCCCTGGGTTCTAAACAGTTGTTGCATAGGGGGAGCGTTTTTAGTCCAAGAACCACCTGGCCGCATGTAATTGGTGAGTATCTCAAAAACCATCTTTCTATCGATTCATACCGGTTGATGAAGCTGACAACGTCAATTGTTTGAGTTAGACTTGAGTTCCCGTACGTCACTCTTCCCGCATAACCTTGCAATTTAACACCTGATTAACAACTTATTCAGATGTCGATAAGAGCGGGAACCAGGACACTTTACGGTTTCCGCCGTTCCACCAGGAGATACTGGAGCAAAGACATTGGGATGCGGGGGATTTACATGGCAGGATCAGGGTGGTGATTGCGGAAGGGTTTTCTAGGCCACATCGAAATCCCCCTTTCGAGCGAGTCAAGGAAATCATAGCATTTGCCTTCCAACACGCCCCTCTAAGTGAGTTACACTGATCTTCTCCCTCGACTTTCAGCGAACATTGACTCACATAGAACAGATGTTCTGGAGTTTTCTGGTATTGCCTGGCCGAATAGTAATATGTGGCATAAAGAACCACGTCTCTTTCAGTACAATACCTCCGGAAGCGGGGCGAGCGACCCCAAGGAGGCAGAAGATGCACACGCTCATTCACCATCTCGGCATGACACGCGGCCTCCGGTAGCTCCCGCTGAACAAGTCAGTAACCCATCCGCGCACAATGTGTGGAGGAACCGGAGCTACCAGGGACCTGTGCCACAATGGCAGGGCAACTACAGGGAGCCTCGGTGGGCACCTCCCGAGACAATCTTCGCTGATCCATTCATCGACCCATATGTGCTTGACTCAGCCGCACGCCATCGGGGTGCGAGGCCGTCTTGGGAAGACATATCCATGCCAGATTATGTTTCGAGCTCAACCAGTAGTCGAGCAATCTCGAACATGACAAGTATCAGCTATGAGCATAGCAAACACCCCAGCCTTGTCGCTCCGATCGATGAAGAGTCGTATAGCCAATTATTCCACCCTCTTAGCCCCCAAAAGCCGACTTCCTACAATACTCAAGCCCAAGCTAACACTGCGAATTCTGCTCTACCTATGGGGACCAAGCTTTCAGCCGCAGCTGAAGCACGGTCTGCGTCCTACGGTAAGGGCGGAAGTCGCACCTCCGTCAGCAATGGAAAGGATACTTCCTTCCCAGGGACGCGGGACGCTTCGGGATCGAGCGCCAGTGCTATGCCAGCCGACACTGCTGTCGAGCGGGGAGCAGTTACCAAACTTCATCCAAGCCCTACCGGACCTGTCAAGAGCAGAAAAGAAGGACTGTCGAAACCGAACAAGGAAAATGAAGCGGACACCCCACGTAGAGAGAGTGGCAGGCTGCACCAAACACCTTCGACCACATTTATACGCACCGTTGGTAGTATGGAAACCCCAACCGATGGCAGAAGAAGACGCTCAGTCGGTTCCAGTCGCGAAGACTGCCTCGTCTTCAATAGGAAAGAGTCGGCCCTTGTTTCGTCTCCCAAGGACTCCTCGGGAATCCAAGACAGGAGGCACTCGATCAGTTCTAATCGCGAAGACTGTCTCAGTATCGGCAGAAAAGAGCCGGTACTTCTTTCTCCTCAAAATTTGTCCGGGGTCGAAGCTATCTACCAAGCCGATCTGGATTGTTTCAAATCTCGGGCAACACTTGGGAGTGTCAAATCCGAAGGTGGCGAGATAGAGTAAAAATCCTATTCTTACAATCATTGATTTGGCCCATCATAACAGTGTTTCCTCCCATGTGCGTTGCTTTGATACACAGGTGGCATCGCGTCTCCAATCATGCGTACGGATGGAACAACATGTTCTCGATTATTGATGTATTATTCTTTCATTATCAAGTGATACAATCCTTACTTTGACTATTCACTAAGACTGGGATTGTTCGTGGCTGGGTAGTCTACTATGTGAAGTATGCAGTTCAAAAAAAAAAGCTGTTGCAACTTTTCGCTAGATTTGGAAAGAGGTTCTCCCAGGCAACACAACACCCTCCAGATCCTCTTCCTCTCTTCTCCTCTTTTCTCATCCCATCTTCCTCTCACACATCACTCCATTCTCACCATGACCCTGTCGGCATGACTGGCAAGGACGCAGCAGTACCATCCTTCGGGATGGCCTCTTTTCCCTCATCACCCTTTTATTACCAGCCGCCGGTGGTGAGTTCATCAGGGTATCTCGACTGGGCCTCGCAACCTTCACCATACCAAACACTTACCCCGTGGGTTACTTATAGCCGTCCATCTCATCAGTATCCCACTCCGGTTACGACAGCGCTCGCTCCTTCGTACGCCAGTCCTTCCTACTTGCGTCCGTGGTCGAGCTTGACTGCGCCCTTAACAATATCGTGTCCCACTGATCAGACGAAATATAGCACTGGTGTCTCATCCGACCATAATCAAACTATTTCCGAAAATACTTCTATCGTTGCCAATCCAGTCGATCATCCTCAGGCTGTTGCCCTTCCCGGTAGCGTTGTTGATGAGCTCTGCGGATTTGGAACACTCATCAAACAAGAGAAAGAAGCCCAGGTAGCAATCAGCTCTCAAGGGTTCGATACACATAGTATCGCCAAGCCTACTCATGAAGCGACTAAGGTGGATAGACCTAGTAGTCCTGAGGTATGTTTGAACTACCAAATAAATATTCAAAAGCCGGTTATAGCTACACCCTCTTGCGTGCCTTCCTCGGGGAGGATTAGCTGGTTACCTAGTGTTATGTCCAGGGCCAAAGCTGGTTTTGTTTATTTTTCAGCGGGCGACGCAACACGCAGGCTAGAGGGTGTAGCTCTCATTGAAAACTACTCGAATACAGCAACTGACCGAGTTTTTATAGTCTCTGGCCGCCCCTGTACCCCGAGCTCAGTGCGTATACTTTGGTTCACTCGATGTTCATTCTCTGAGTGAGTCCAAAGTCCTGTACTACTTTGGTGTGTTGGCTACAGAAGCGCTTCTTCTTCCTAGATTCTATCTCACGGCCAGTCGGCGGTCTAAATGGGGCGGCAAGATGACCATGTACGGGATGACATTTGTTCGTTCATATGTCTATACATGTCGAAAATCCGCAATGGTGTCCCTCTGTAGGGAGGCATTGAGGAAGCTTAAAGTTGAACTCCCTGACTGGATCATACCTGAAAGGCCTGGTAATTCGTTACTAAATCCTCGCTGGGATTGGGTAGAGATTCTACGAGGTAAGAAAAATCTCGCTCTCGAGCTGTTCTCGGTGCTAATCAATTCAAAAGAATATTGCGTGCATCAAAGCTGGCTAGAGCCCAGATACACAGAGTACGCCCATCACAAAGGATACCGTCATGAGGTGCAGGTGGACGGCGCGATGTACTTTGGGCCATCAAGGTATTACCCAGATGAACGTTCGTCAAAGCAAGGTGCAGCACACGTGGCTCTATATGACATAATAGTACATGGGGATTGTGAAGGCAATGGATGTCAGGGGCCTCCGACATTGAAGGTGTCAAATGAAGCTCTCTTGTCCATGGTCCCTCGAGATCCTCTTCACAGACAGACTGGGTCACGGGCCCCCCCAAAAAGGACGCTGGATGATCGAGATGGTTTCAGCGTAAAGAAACGTCCTCGGTCAAGCAAATCGTCAGTTGTTTCATCTGGGGTTCCCATGTCAATCCCACGGAATGCGAACCTGCAACCGCTGGAAAATAGCAGAATAACGGCAATTGTGGCTCCTGTGATTGAAGAGAAACGCCGCTGGAGAGTCACGCCTTTGGAGATATCACGTCAGCTTCAATCCGTCAAGACTTGGAACGCAAAACTACAAAGTAATGCAAAACCCTTCCTAATCATCTCAGACTGGGACCTTGGACTAACATGGATACCATATACGTCTCCTTCCATTCTGGAAGGAGTCGATTAGTTCGATGAATCAAGAAATCTGTGAACTTCTCTCTCTAGAACGACCCGAATATCGTGTCGAAAGGGCGGATGGAAGGCTCATCGACACCGAAGCAGAATATACCGCTGCGGTATATTTCAAAAAGGATCCATTTCTTGCCAGAGCTGGAGCAATCGGTCGTGTTCAGGCTTTCAGCGGCACCAGGGACGCGGTGCACGAAGCCTGCGCACGAGAAGCTTCCGCTTACTTGATTAAAATGGTCGAGGAAGATACGACCCTAGAGAACACGGCAGCTGAAGAGCGCAACGCCATGAACCGATGGGGCGAGACCGCCGGCATGTAACATTGAGGATGATATGGGTGAACGCGGAGACTCAATATGGTCGGTCTCCTTGATTTGAGACTCGGTTCAAACTCAGTGTCGTTTTTCCAGGCTCTATCTCGGTATGGTACTGCTACCAGAGGTCCTGTTGATATTTTTTAAACGAGCCCTGGGGTGAAGAATGCATGAAAACAAACCCCAAGGTGAACCTCGACAAGATTAGTCGAAGCACTTGGTGATGCTTGAATTTTTTGCGTACGGCTCAGCATTATTTAGTTACCGCTTTTACCAACCAAAAACCGATACGCATTTCCGCTGAAGAATGTGGTAGAATTACTCCATGCTTCCTTAGGAGAGAAAGGGTAATTATATTCATCCCGTCTAGAAAGACAATACGTACGTACATGGAGCATTCATGACTTGGTCTGTTCATTGGAATGACCGGGGAAGTGGCTGAGGAGATCCCCTTCCCCGATTATTTCATATACCATTCTGGCAAGTGCTGCGGCAACGCAATTATCTTGATACTCGTCACCTTGCTTGAACCCACGGCCCCGCGGGTAGTCCGGGTCGAATCACTAAGTGTGGGAATACGACTACAGCATGAAAGACCTTCTTCGATCGAGAACGATGGACATCAGAAGATGTATTGGAGAGCAAGTTTAGAGACATCAATCGATTTTCGCCTGAATCGGATTCATCAAACCGTTTTCGGGTAAGCCAAGGTCAGCATCATAGGTGACTAATGACTATGGCCCCAAGTCAAAGCAAGAATAACTCCACGCAGAGAATTCCAAAGGCAAAGGAGACAGACATAAAGAAAAAAGAAAAGAAGTGGAATAAAAAGAAAAGTTATGCTAGCCATGTGTTTCAGGTAGGATATACCACGTCGAGTATCCTCGAAAGGTAAGAGATTAATCAAGAAAAGAAAAATAGTAATAGTAATATAGTAATGAAAGAAGAAGTAGGAACGGTAACACCTAGGAGAGCTCAAATGGATCACCGTGGACACAAGCATAAGCGCAACCATATCTCAGACCAAGCGATATTCGTCTTGAGGGCAGCAAAAGAAAGGTTATGCAAGAACAAAATTACACCAACGCCAGTCTCGCGGGCACGTATCCGTATCCAAGATCATGTCGGTACAAAAAGGAAAGTTGATGAGGTAAAATGAAAAGCGAAGTCAACAGCCAACAGGCAATATCAACAAATGTAGTACAAAACAAGGGTATATGGGAGCTGGGATCAAAAAACCACTGATTCATTCACAGGCCGTTCTCGGCACCAGTCTCAACACCGTCCGGGTATGTTATGCTTGGATCAAAACCAAACCCAGCTGTATCTGTATCGGTATTGAGAAATGTGTCGAAGTCGAAATTCTCGAGAATGTCTGGGTTCTCCAGTGCGCTGAAATCAAGACTGAAGGTAGAGGGCTAGAATTTTTGAAGTTAGTTAACAGAAGCTAAAAGCAATTTTGCATCCGTGACTCACGTCAGGCATGTTGAGATCAGTAAATGTTTGCTGATTCTGGTCAGGAGGCGGCTGCACAAGCGTTTGTTGAGTGGGGGCGGATGTTGGTTGTTGCAGGGCCCCGGTGGTACCATTTGCACCGGGTCCTTTGAATGATGCGTGGTGTACAGGAGTTATGGGGGTCGACGGAGTAGGAGTCGGTGGGTGCTCTGCCTCCGAGGAAGGTGTGGCTGCGGCGTTAGCTGCCGCTGCTGCCGCTGCGGCTTGAGTCTTTTTGTTGGGTCGCTGAGAAGGGTCAGCATTGAGGCACGGAACCTCGACAATGCGAGTAGCGTGCAGAAACAAACCTTGGCCCTATCCTTGGGTTCCTTCTTTTTTGGTGCAGGTTTAGTGCCGGGTTGCGGCGTCGGGGGAGCTGCGGCTCCGGTTTGGGGAGATGGAGGAGGTTGACGACCAGCGTTGACAGTTGGAGGAGCCTGAGGGGGTGGCATCGAATTCGCGCTTTGAGGCGTTCCGGTAGGGGGTTGGATGACAGGAGACTGCTGCGGGACCATAGGTTGGCCGCCCTGTTGGGGTTGCCAGGCTCCATTCGGCATTCGGTTCGCAGCACCAGCCGGGATTGGTTGACCCATTTGCGGGCCACTAAATGCCGGGTTGGAGCTGGGTGGCCGCATGCCGTTGGGGCCTTGCATACCATCCTGCATGCCCTTCATGAAGAACTGTGGTGCCATTTCAGGCGGCATCTGACCAGTGAAACCCATCGAAGCGGGAGACCCACGGCCCTGCATCATCGCATCGGGTACGCTTGGGGAACCGGGGAGACCGGATTGCGCAATCTTGGGGGTGCCGCGTTTCATCTGATCGATGGGGTTCGGCGACGTGCCTGTCCTGCTGCCCTGGGGAGAGGTGCCCGGCGGCATTTGCTGACCCGGTTGTCCCTGTCCAGGCAGTGGCTGACCATCGGGGCCACGTATACTGTCCTGCTCTTGGCGAGCCATCATGAGGCGGCGTTTATTCTGCTGCTCGAGGAGCATGAGTTGCATTTGATAGTCCTGGAGAGCATGGTTACCATGCTGACCACCAGGAGTTTGGACCCCAGCCCTAACCTGCGCCATTTGGCCATTCGTGCCATAGAAGTCGCCGTTCATCGGATACATACCCTGGGCATCTGGCATGGGGACCAGATCGCCCTGATTCGGCATTACGCCGGTATTCATCAAACCATTAGGCATACCCTGGTTATTCATTGCTGAGCGAGAGTGATGTAGAGCCAAGTTTTGAGCATATACCTGGATTGATTTTGGCGGCTGTGAAGCCGGACCCGACTGCTGAAAAGCACCAAACTGATTCGGGTTCATTGGCCGTGGAGTAAGCCCATTGTTCATCATCATTGCTGGATTCGGTTGGCCCGGCATGACCTGGCCTTGACCTCGTCCGTTGGGCGCCAATTGTTGTCCATTCATTGGGCCACCTTCAAGGCGAGGTCGCTTCGATGGGGACGGCGCATTTTCGGCGGAAGACGGTGACTGTGGTCGGTGGCCGTTCATATCAATATCGGAATGCTCTCTTTGCATCATCATCTGCATCTGCTGACTCTTTTGGAGCTGCGCCATCTGCTGCGTCGTGCTATAGAAGGGATCAGTACCCGATCACCGAGTGCTAGCAATTTTGGGAGGAGATTGTGGTTGTTCTCGAGAAGGGGATGAGAAGGGCACGCGTACAGGCCACCAGTGTTGTTTTGCAAGACCGTTTTCTGGAGATTGCCAGGGACTATTCCATTTCCACCGCGCATGTTGTTGAGCCGGTTCATCTGACCTGGGATCATCTGTTGCTGGTTTCGGAACATCTGGTTCTGTTGCTGTTCTCTAAAGCGCATCAAGTTCTGCAAGGCAGAAATGTTAGAGGCCTGGTAAAGGGGAAGTTAAATAAAGAATCAAGACTCATACCTGGGTATGCTGGAGATACTGCCTCACATCGGCACTGTTCCCCTTTTTCCGCTGGGACCAGAAGAATTCCCAAAATAGGCTGAACCAGTCCAGAAGGAAAGACGACTGTTGACCTTCACTGGGGAGATTTGGTCGGGGCAAATCATCAGGAATTTTCACCTTCTCACCATCTTTTCCGTCTGTCATCATTACATCGCCTTCGACACCATTCATCTCACCCTCCCGACGTTGACCCGGACTCGTCTTGACAGGAGGCTCCGTGTTGAGCTTGATCGACTCATCCTTCACGAGAGCTCTCGCACAGTCGTGATAACCGCGTTTCAAGAAGTAATCGTAAATATATGTGTTGAGATTGTTGATCATCACTTCAGGGATATTCATGTTGACATCGTTGCGGGGTGCCATTGAACCATTGTTAACCATTGGGACACCGCCAACCGGGCCTCCGGTAGTGGGATTCATCCCAACGACGTTCATTTGGCCCATCTGGCCCATCTGGTTCATCTGGTTCATCTGGTTCATCTGGTTCATTTGGTTCATCTGGTTCATCTGGTTCATTTGGTTCATTTGGTTCATCTGGCCCATCGGGTTTATTTGGTTCATGGGATTCATCGGGTTCATTTGACCCATCTGGCCCATTTGATTGTTCATGGTTGCACTCCGGGAACTTGCGGCCTTCACCTCTTCGATCTATCCTCGGCGAAAGCGACGAGTTAATTGACTTCCGCGCACATCCACGGACTGGGTGCAGTAGAGCCCAATAGAGGGAAAGATGATCTGCGCGTAGGGAATTATTGAGGATAGAGAAGAGCGCGAAAGAATGCTTGTGACTCGATGAGTATGTGAATTGTGACGGAGAATATGACCGTTCGCACGCTCAGACACAATTACCGATAGTCTCCAGAAACTGTATCTGTAGTTTGCAGTTCTCCCCGAACGCGGGATGACACTGCTGAAGAATCGTCTGGCAGTGGGCGTAAATTTCATAAGAAGGGGAAAAAGCTGCTATGACATTTGTCAGGCGACCTCGGCCAGAGATCAAAGGCGCGAAACAGCTGTAAATTCAGGCGGTTAGTGACGCGAAAGTTAAGAAGCAACGAGGTGGAGTGTGGTGAACAAATGGATAGAGCAGTTGCGAGCACAGCGTATAGTATATCAAAAAGAAGATATCGAAACAGAATGGGGTAGTAATCAGAGTCCTCCTGTATGAAAGAGAAGTGATGGAGCAGTCTGGCGGAGATCAGGCCAGAGAAGAGGGGGGCGGTGGGTGGAGGAAGTAGAAGGCGACCGTCAGGATCAGGTATAGAGGTGAATCTTGTGAGCGAAGAATGAAAGGAGGGAAGAGAGTGGAGGAGTGAGTGGTGGGAGGAGGAAGGAGGAGAGAGATGATGCGAGAACGTGGATAATATGGATATCAAGCGCAGTGCTTGGAGAGAGCAGAAAGTAGTGAATGTTAGATGGGATCAGACCGACTTCGACTTTGGACTTGGACTTGGGCTGCTGTCAATTCCCTCTCTTTCTTTCTGCTGGCCGGAATCGCTTGTTCGGCGCGGATTATCCTGTCCGAAACAAGGCGGGAGGGCTAATAAATGCCACTGCTAGGCGTAAATCTGAGCATGAACCCCAGGCGGCGAGAAGTGATGAAACCACAGCAAGAAAGAAAGAGATAGCAACGCAATCAAGAGGAAAAGCAAGTAACAGTGCTAAATACTAACCTGGTATAGAAAAGGATATCAAGATTTGTTGTAGCAGGCTATCGGATTGCGAATTTCGGATTTAAAGGTTGGGAGGAAAAGTGGTCAGGAAAGGCGGACTGTCACCATGCAGGTGGACTCCGTATCTGTCACCGCGTTTCAATGACAGTCGGATGATCCAAACCCATTCACACAATAGGGTGAGATCAAGATTGATATTATGGGCCGAAAAGATAATTAGATTTGCAGATAGTAGAGCAGTTTTCTATCAAAGGGAGAGATTCATGGAGGAAACTGCGCTGAATCAATAGAATGATCGAGAGCTGATGCATCTACACTCAGGGTCTTGCTAGGTGCGTATTTTACAGTATGGGATGTCTTTTCTCCTTCCAGACTGTGTATCACGTGGCTCCCGTCCTTCTTTTTTACTTCAGAGTACATATCATGTATCCATAGCCTATAGTGAAGGTGTATTGCCCAAGTATTATGGTCCATGGTAATGCGTAAACATCTCATGAACATATGATTCCTTCCCCCAAGGTGTACACGGCGAGGCTGATCACAAATATCAAGTTATTATTAACTTCGAGGCGATCATCTAGTTCCATATACATATACATATAGAATTAAATTGTCACCGGTATCCCTATTGGTGCAGCCACTTGGGCCCGTCTTTTCTAGAAATAAGATATTCCTCACGATGCCCTCAATCAAATGTCCTAAGGCCTGTTGATTTAGATTGTAGCATTGCTGTCTGATTTCAAAGCCTACACTCTAAAATTACTCCTACTACCTACTCCGCAACAGACGAGCGCGGAGTACTCTAGAAGTTCGGAAATCGGAACTCGGAATACATATCCACATTGAAGTACGGAGTACCAAACCAAATACGTAGGATGCAATTCATCAACATAGATTTAACTGTTGAACTGTTGATGAATTGCAAAGACGTAAAGGTTACGCCCCGGAGAAGGTTCATAATATGATGAGGTTAAACATAAATATCATTCAAAATCCAAAAATGATAAGCGCGCACCCTGCATATACCTAATGAATTCTAAATCTACAATTTCATTTTATCTGTCTGGCCCGTACAATTCCATAGTCAGATAATTATGACATTGCGGTATTACAACATGAGCTGGTGGAATCACGAATTTGAACTTCAAGCTTTTAAGGTCCACCTACAGGAATACGCTAAGATGAAGAGCATAATATTAGTTGGCAGCTTCCTCAGAACTGGAGTGAATCTCTAGAATAGAAGTTGAAAAAGATACATCGTAGAAGCTAAAACACCAGACGCCATGAGTTTCCGAAGCCTGACAAATTATCAATCTTCTTCAGGCGGCATCTCATCCTCAATATACCTCACAAGCGACACCCGCATTTCTGTTGCATCATCCCCTCGGAGCACATCACTGACAAAGTGCGCTTCAATCTGCATTTGCACCTGAATCACAGAGGGTTTAGTAAAGACAATAAGCCGGCAATATTACTAAAACTCACCATTTCAAGTGACCCTCGGAGAACGCCACACAAAATGTTTGAGAACCATAGTTCATCTTGTGCTCGCCCGTCATCTGGCAGCTCAACAAAGTCCGCCAATGGATTCTCATCAAAGATAAGAGAAAATTGGTTGTTGTCGCTGGTCCAATTCGCCACCGTAGGCGTGACGTTCAAAAATATCTTGAACCCAACCTGGTCCACATGAGTACTTTCGGAAGTTTGCTTAACTGCTCAGTATGTAGTACTGTACCTTTGCGATCATGTCCGCAGTCTCGCGAAAACTGGCACACCGACCCGCGTTCGACTTTGCCAGAAAATCTTCAATGAGCCGCATTCCAATGTTATAACCCATCTTCTCTAGCTGTTTATTCACTTCGTGGTAGTTTGCGTCATAATCCTGGCATAACTGCGCAACAATCGTCCCGTAGGTCAATGTCACTAACTCCGCATTGACTTTATCAATTTTGGTTCTGAAAGCGATAGAAGTATATTAGCCCTTTGTTCATCTCTTGTGGCTCGCTTGGATATTAAATCAAAATGACAGGCGGTGGCATTCAGCTTACTGACTTCCAGAGTCTAATAGGTTCATTTTGTTAGTATGTTGGTAGATTGAATTCGGACGAATTGCTAACTCACTCTTCTCCGATTCTGGAGACTTTTGTTGAGGATGACATTATTATCTATCTTGCCAAATTAAAGAGCTTGATGGATGATAAGTGAAAGTAGAAACCTGGACGGAATCAACTGCATCCCTACCTGAGGATGTCAACCCCCCGCTTAAGCTGTGGTGAAGGCGGAGCTCACGCGCTAATATAGATGCTCGGCGTTTGTGGCGGCTAGCTTTCCGCCAACATCACTAAAGTTCCTTCGCAGCCGCATTTTTCTTGATCAGGTCCATTATCTCAGAAGCATTGTCCTCTCATTTTTCTACTACAGTACTTTACTTACAACCTCGCCCGTTTGTCTGTCTTGATCCCATTCTTGCGCGCATCTTGAATATGTCCGGGGAGAAACGACCAGCCCAAGCGGCCTTTGGGTCATCAAACCAACTGGTTGTGAAGCGAAAGAAGTCTGACAGTGACCTCAATGATAGCATAGCGGTCGTCAAAAGCTCGTCGCAAAATGGCGCCCTCGTACAAGGAGTATGCTTATCTTGTTTGAACCAGTGTAAACCAATCGTGCGCGTCTAACCTTGACTGCAGGTTCCCCGAACTAGTGGACTTGATGCGCCGATTATGGAGCTCAGAGGTGAGGCTGAATACACATCTCACAAGGCAATTGACTGATATGCGGGCGTCTAGGTCATTCTGGCGAAGTTTTCACCGTCCGCTTTGACCCTACAGCACAGCACATTGCGTCGGGTTCGATGGATCGATCCATATGTACGTGCAGGAAATCTAGGATGGATGTACCAAAAGTCTGGCTAACCTGGGTGCAACAATAGTACTTTGGAATACATATGGGCAATGCGAAAACTATGGCGCTCTTTCCGGTCACAAAGGGGCGGTCCTTGACCTACAGTGGTCGCGGGACTCTAAGACGTTATTCTCCGCATCGGCCGATATGACACTTGCGGCCTGGGATCTAGAGTCCGGCCGAAGGATACGACGCTATACAGGCCACGAAGAAGTAATCAATTGCCTTGAAATCAGCAAAAGAGGCCAAGAAATGCTGGTTAGCGCGAGTGACGACGGGACAATAGGAATCTGGGACCCTCGACAGAAAGAGTCCATTGAGTACTTGGAAACTGAACTTCCTATTACCGCCGTGGCGCTGTCAGAAGCCGGAAATGAAATCTTCAGCGGAGGTATTGACAATACCATCTACGTCTGGGACATTCGAAAGAAGGCTGTCGTTTACTCCATGGCCGATCATATGGATACTATCACTTCTCTCGAAATCTCGCCAGATTCGCAAACACTTCTCTCGAACTCTTTTGATTCCACTGTACGCGCATGGGACATTCGACCTTTCGCGCCAACGAACCGTCATGTCAGAACGTATGATGGGGCTCCAGTTGGTCTGGAAAGAAATCTCAACCGGGCGAGCTGGAATCCGACTGGTGATAAGATTGCGGCAGGAAGCGGGGACCGGAGTGTTGTTGTATGGGACTTCAAGACTGGGAAGCTCCTGTACAAGCTTCCCGGTCATAAGGGCACTGTGAACGATGTGCGATTTACACCAAACAACGAGCCTATCAGTATGTTCAGCTAATCTTCTTTTGGTGCTAATGTGCTAATTTCTTTCATTAGTTGTTTCCGCATCGTCGGACAGGACTCTGATGTTGGGAGAATTAGGCAAATGATGATGCCTATGTGGGGGGACTTACCTGTGATACTAGGAGCGATTTTAGACTATCTTGCTTGGAGATTCGAACAGCAATTAACCTGGCGATTTCAGGACAGCCATATGGGCAATCTTCTACGTTATCGGTATTACCTCGGCCGACATATTATCGAAGGGAAGACGCATCAAACCCAACAGCGACAGGTCCAATGTCCAGCGATGATCGCATAGATACCGCTACCGGACCACTTTCCTAGGTAGATTGACCGACGAGAAACCGGAAGAATGCCTACCCCTGGAGGCCTATGTGTAATGATACTGGGTATATGCTCATTTTTTTAAGTTGTCTTGTTGAAGGACACGGTCTTGTATTGTTTTTTTTTTGGTTTTTTTTTTTTTTTTGCTCAATATATGGGACAGGGACAATCTTGGTATCATAACACCTTTCAGTGTCCAATGTTCTTGATAAAATAAGATACACATGGAATCAACCCTATAAACACGATCAAATGGTATTCCCGACTGCTTTATATAGGTACGGGATAGACTGAGTGCGCTCCCTCCCTCAGTTGATATCGATCACCTGCAACTCTAAACTCTGCTTAAACTTGCAGGGTGGTGAAAATGGCGTCGTATAATCTTGAAATGCTACTGCTGTCCACGGTCTTGCATTTTAAGGATAACTCCACTTCAATTGTCTCTACGCTTTCATAGAAGACACCACTATGACTCCGCGCCTACTCTCAATCAATGTTTATCAGTTCCCAATCTATAAATGCGTAGTATACACTACCGGTAAACCAGATTTACCCATATTTCCCTCGCTCTTGCCTCTTGGAAGTATTTCCGGGACTTTGGAACACTGTCATTGCATTTGTTATCCTTGGTTTTTTCGCTAATCTTGGTACTTTTAACATGCAAGTCTAGGATATTGACGGAGATCGCTCTGCTGCTACTACTGATTATTGTGCATTCAGCCGCCAATTCCAACCTACACACAGACCTGGCAGCCGCATCAAATTCGATATACGTATCCGTTTCTGAATGAGAGCAACTTGCGTCTGTTCGTGCCCTTCCACGATCTATGCTTCAGATATCACTAGTCGGCAACAGGCCTCTCCAGGACGTCTTCAGAGGAAGCAACTCCAGACAGTCGCGCAACACACTCAACTTAGCAAGTCATGGTATATGAAGACATCCGTTGTTTTGGACATCTGAGGCCTGGCATAATTGCGAATCTTGAGAAAAAGGATCTCAGGGCTCCGATAATCAATGCCATCTACACAGGCCACTCGAAATTCCAACCCACCTACCGCATCTTCGTTTCCCTACTCAATTAAAGCATTTTATTCAGCGGGAATCAGTCCTTCACATCCAGACTCCCACTTGGATTCCCCGGAAAGGACACTGGGCGGGCAGCCACTAGGAACATCAAATTCTGGTCGTGTGCGGTCTTGTCTATGACGCCTGAACGAGAAGGATGTTTGGAGTAAGCTGATCAAGTTGTCCATTTGTTTGTTTCTTTCTATCTTTACCATATTCATCGGTATGCCACCTTTCTCGCCTCTCTTTTACCTTGCTAAATAAGTATAGGTTGTGCGTTCCATGCTGTATGAAGGCGTGAATTCTTGGTTGGCTGGATATTCGTGGCTTTTGTTGGTGTAGTAGCACTCGGCCATTCTACAATCAATTTCCTTATGGCAATTTTTCAATGCCGGGGATCTGTCACTGGCTTTATGTCAGAATGGGTAGGAACAGGACTCGCTGGATATGTTCAACCAGATCGGCCTATCCATGTCACCATGGCTGAATATGAGGAGCGCATTCGGGAACGTAACAGGGATGCTGGTGAGAAAGCCAAAGTTCCACCCCCGGCGTACGGTGTTTGGAGAAATAGTGTCGTAAGTGGCCGTCCATGGTCAACAAAGTAACCGCTCCTAATCCATACCTACAGAGACTCAACCCTGACCTGCTCCACTGGCAGCGAAACAACAACCATCCGCGGATTCATGGAAGCATTGAAAGAGTTGACGAAGGTTGAAATTGCAACCTCGATGAACCTCGACCATCAAACTACATGCCCGAAGATGGTGTAGATCATGCGGCGTAGCAATTGCGATCAATTACTCAGAGCTAGCCGTCGATGAAAGGACACTGTGATGACTCTGCAATGTGGGCTGGAAGCGAGCAAATGGGCATAATCGTTTTTCTAGACATTGCTAGCCCATTTTGAATCAATTAAGAGTAATAACGCTATTTCAGATTCAGAATTAATCAAAGTAGGCTTGAGTTTTTTTTACATATGTAACTAGGTACTTATCGACGAGAAGATCGGAACGGGAAATCTGGCTCCTTTCGAACTCACGTGCGGCATCATTACATATTCCTCAACATTCTCACATCTTCGCCTCGAGGAACTCCCGAGAAACGATAGTAGCCGCCCCTCGGCGTGACAAGTTCGCTTCTTGAAATCGTCGCCGCCGTACTCTCATGCCGTCTGCGGCCGTCTCGCAGCGGTGATGCGCTCAGGATGTGGGAGCTCACAGATGTCCGTCTGTTTAGCATGGATTGTCTTGGTGTTGTCGCTTTGGCTTTCTGTAGCCCAGAGCATGAGCTCTGACGAGATCAGGGGTCTGAGGTGAGTTTAAACAAGCTTTACTCCAGTGCGCCATGTTTCGCGCTGAAGCTTATTGAAATTATTGTGTTTAGGACCGAGACGGAGCATATGTTCTACCATGGATTCGAAAACTACCTCGAACATGCCTTCCCGGAAGACGAACTACGTCCCCTTTCATGCCGTCCGCTCGTTCGCGATCGAAGTAACCCAGGCCACGCTGAGCTAAATGACGTTTTGGGAAACTATTCCCTGACGTTGATCGATAGTTTGTCGTCGCTCGCGATCCTCTCATCGAGCCCTGACGAAGGACAGAGAGCATGGAAATACTTTCAAAGCGGGGTGAAAGACTTTGTGAGACTATATGGAGACGGCTCCGATAGTTCAGCAGCGCAGGGCGAACGAAGTCGGGGGTTTGATATGGACAGTAAGGTCCAGGTCTTTGAGACGGTCATTCGAGGATTGGGTATGCAGCTGGCCCCTGTACCATGAATCCAAACCGTGCATGCTTCTAACAGCAGCGACACAGGTGGACTATTGAGCTCTCACCTTTTCGCTGTTGGTGACCTCCCGATTACTGGGTACAATCCTCCCTCAACTGAAGCCGCATATGCGAAAGCATGGGACAAGAAATCATCCGTCATCGTGACGCGAGGGATTGAATGGGACGATGGTTTCGTGTACGATGGTCAATTCCTCCGGCTTGCTGTTGATCTAGCGAATCGCATCCTGCCGGCCTTCTATACTGACACTGGTCTTCCCTATCCTCGGGTCAATCTACGGTACGGGGTGCATCGGCATCCTTTCTACGCTAACTCCCCATTAAATGCAGATGCGCCGCCTATATGCGATGGTAGAGATAGCGAGGCATGTGAGTCCTCATCGCCAGAGATAACGGAGACTTGCAGCGCAGGCGCTGGCAGTCTGGTACTGGAATTCACCGTCCTCAGTAGACTTACCGGAGACGGTCGGTACGAGGAACTTGCAAAACGGGCTTTTTGGGCAGTTTGGAATCGAAGAAGCGATATTGGGTTGATTGGCGCGGGTATTGACGCGGAGTCTGGCAAATGGGTTGCCCCTTATACCGGCGTAAGTCATTCAATGTGATATTTCGAGAGGTAGACTAATGCTACGATAGATTGGTGCCGGAATTGATAGCTTCTTTGAATATGCCTTCAAGTCTTACGTCTTGCTTTCCTCGGGGAACCGCCCACAGTATGACTCTGAGAGCCCCTGGCAAACACTCGACGATTACTTTATTCCACTGAGCGAGGACGAGCACTCCGCGGAATCGTTTCTTCAAGTATGGGAGGAATCGCACAGTTCTATAAAGCGCCACCTTTATCGCGGCGAAGGCTATCAACACCCACATTTGATACAGGGAGATATTTTTACTGGTGCTACTCGGGCTTTTTGGATCGACAGTCTGAGCGCTTTCTACCCAGGGCTTCTCACTCTAGCAGGAGAATTGGACGAGGCTATAGGCATCCATTTGCTCACGACAGCTGTTTGGAACCGTTTCTCTGGACTTCCTGAAAGATGGAATGTTGCTACAGGAGATATCGAAGGCAACTTGGGCTGGTACGGCGGCCGTCCAGAGTTCATCGAGTCGACCTATTACCTTTATCAAGCCACCAAAGATCCTTGGTATCTTCACGTTGGTGAAATGGCGCTGCGAGATATCAAGCGACGTTGTTGGACCAAGTGTGGCTGGGCCGGGCTCCAAGACGTCCGAAATGGAGAATTGAGTGACCGCATGGAGAGTTTCTTTCTTGGAGAAACAGCAAAGTACATGTTTTTACTTTATCACCCGGAGCATCCCTTGAATAGTCTGGACCAGCCGTTCGTCTTCACCACTGAAGGCCACCCTCTCGTTATACCGAAAAGCACATATTTGACACGTCAGGACAAGAGATTGGTGCAGAATAGACCTGAGCCAATGACTAGATTTGTCTGCCCGACTGCACCTTTACCTCCAACCTTTGGCGTGTCATCAACTGCGGCCCGTCCCGATGTCTTTCATGCCGCCAATTTGGCTCGCCTAGACCTGATGCCTATTCGAGAACCGAAAGGTCATTTAGAAGACATTGCAAAGGGTCGCCCGGGAGTCACGATCGCCGACCGAATCTCTCCAACAAATTATACGTTCTTCCCTTGGACACTACCGGCCGAGTTGGTGCCATTCAATGCTACAAGCTCACTCATGAGCGTTCGCCCAAACCTTGATATTTCCTTTCCGGCTGTTCCCGGACTATCCCACGGGCCGGGATCATTGGAACGGTTGCGAGACGGCATCCTCATTAAATCCATCGGTGGCCTGCGGATGAGCATGATCCAGGATGCGTTTTCGCATGCCAAAACGGAAGGGGGCGACTTTCGAGTTCAGGTGCTCAACGGTGTACCGCTAGGGAAGGATGAGAAGGTATACATCATGCGGGAGATCACATTTGATGTCCTAGATCCTGGGGATCCGAATTTTACACGGGTTCGCGATCCCACAATGATTGATCTGGTCATTGACGTTCTTCCAGATAGCTTCGGCCGACGAAATGATTCTCATGATAGTGGAGAACCTGCTACAGCTGGAAGTCGAGGACAGCAGCGGATATTCAACGCCGGGGTATCCGACGACAGCAGAGCCGCAGCGGCGGTAGATTCATCCACCTCGACCATGAAGGACGTCTTATCGTCAATAGTCAACTCTGTTTCATCCTTGCTGCGGGACGAGGTTCACCAACTTTATACTCCGTCTCCGTCTACCAAGAAATCCCGGCCAACTCGGCTTGCGCTCCCGGCAACAATGGCTACAGGATTAGGCTCTGCGCCCCTCCCAGATGTAAATGATGTATCTCTTGTGTCGATAAAGAGTGAATCATCTCAGGCCAAGCTTCCTTGGTCCAGTATCTATATGGCTAGCGACCTCTGCCATGAGCGGATCCTCCGCGACATCGCACAATCGCACCAAGTGCTCGTGGTTAAACGCGGAGGGTGCAATTTCTCCCAGAAACTCCGGAACATCGCCGCATTCCCACAATCACGAAATTCTTTGCGACTCGTCATTGTTGTCTCTTACGACGAGGAAAAACACATCAATAGCCAGAACCCATTTGTGCCAGGACTTGCAGCAACTTTGGCGGAGGCGTATCTCGCACGGCCACAGCTTGAGGAGACACAAATGACCGCAGGCGGAATTCCACGCCGACATATGCTTAGCATGGTGATGGTTGGCGGCGGGGAGGAGACGTACGAGCTTCTGCGCCAGGCCCGGGGAGTGGGCATCAAACGCCGGTACACGATACGCTCGCAAGGAGTCCCGATTAGTAATTTATTTGTTGTTTGATGATGCATATATACATACATTACCGGGCCATGGGTCAAAGCAATGAGTATATACATATGGCATACTGTATAGAAATCTGTTATGGGTCATGATAGGGGTTATCTGATATACGAAGTATGGTTGGGTCCACAAAACGTCCGCTATTTATATCAGGGATAAGTCAAGACAGAACCAGACCTCGGGCTCCGAGAGTCGGACATCTCCAACTCCGCTTTCTTATCCATTTCCATATTCTACGTACATGTAACCTTCTCACATAACTACATGTGTTTGAAACTGAACATTCATTATCTGCACCAAGACAACAAACACGAGGAACAATACAATCAACAGTATGCACCTTCAAGAAGTCCAGGCCCAGGACCCCTCTTTTCCACCCCTCCTCCCAGCCACCTCATTATCAACAACCACAACCACGCCCACCCCACAAATCCCCCTCCTCAATTCCACCCAAAATGATCAAACAACACACAAGCCAAAACACCTCTATTTCGCCTACGGCTCGAACCTCTCTCCCACACAAATGCACTCCCGATGCATCCACAACCCATCTCTCTCCGCACACCCTGTCGCCCTCGCAGCCCTGGACAACTGGCGATGGCTAGTCTGCGAAGCGGGTTACGCGAACGTGATCCCGTCAGAGGGCCTCCGCGTCGGAAGACAGATATCCAAAGGGAAAGATGTCTCCGAATCAATCTCGGAAACTATTCCCGACGGGGGCGTTTACGGGGTCCTGTATGAGATGAGTGATGAGGATGAGAGGGTTTTGGATGGGTATGAGGGGGTTGATCATTCTTCGCCTCCTGCTTTCTCTGTAGAGCAGGGTGGTTCTGCTCCGGTGGCGAGTACTATTCGACCGCGGGAACAGGGGGGCTCATATAATAAGTGGTATGTTGATGCGCGGGCTGTCAAATGGTTGGATGAGAGGTATAGAGCTAGGAATGATCTTGCAAGGGAAGGTGGCAAGGTGAGGGTGTTGGTTTATATAGATGAGCTGAGAGTAGAGTCGTCGAGCCCTAAATCTGAGTACATCCCGCGGATGAATAGGGCAATCAAGGAGGCTGTGGAGTTGGGGTTTCCGGAGGATTGGGCGGAGAAAGTCATGAGGCCTTTTATTCCTCTGATTCAGATAGAGATGATTAGACGACAACCAAGGAATTATTAAATTATGTTATACACAGTAAATTTGGTACGTATTCAATCAAGTCTATATGATTAGGAACAGGAGCCCTCCATTGATCCTCGCGCGTGTTGAATATCACGTCCTCCCTGCGGAGTAGGCCGCCAGCGGGTCGTGATTCGTCTAAATATGTATTCTATTCATCGACGCAGCCCGATTGGCGACTGCTGGTCCACTCAGGAGCGAGACTGGTCCGTCGAGATGTAAATCGTGGTAAGGTGGCGGGCGAGGCAGGACCGGGGTCGTTATAAGATGCTTTTTGTTTGGGAAGCCGTTGACTTCGTGAGAAGAAAGATGAGAGTGAAGATCGTTGAAATCGAAGAAATTAAGCTTTCGTCTCTTGACCAGAAAGAAGAGTGTAGACTGGAGCGGGCAGCTTGTCCCGTCCGTGGAGGAATTCCAGTTCGAGCATGAAAACGAAGCCCATTAGACTACCGCCCATCTTTTGGATAAGCTCCCCCGCCGCATACGCCGAGCCGCCTACTACACGTTAGCAAATACAAACTATATGTGGGTCTCTGAATGAACGTACCAGTAGCAATGATATCGTCCACCACGATGACCTTCTGGCCAGGTTTGATAGAACCAGACTGCATCTGGAAAAAGTCCTGGCCATACTCCTTCTCATAACCCTGGGTTTCACATGGGCCTGGCAGTTTGCCCTGCTTGCGGACCGGGACGAAACTGGCACCGAGCCTCAGAGCAAGACTGGGTCCCATAAGGAAGCCTCGGGCATCCAGGCCGACGATAACATCGGGTTTTTCATTAGGGTTTATATCGATAACGTGGAGTTCGAGGCAGCGGAGGAGGGCTTCGTGCAGAGAGTGGTCGGCGAAAATAGGAAGGATATCTTCGAAGAGGATGCCTGGGGACGGGAAATCAGGAAACTGGCGCAGAGCAGCGCGCAGTTTTACCTTAAGACTGGCGAGTTCGGCGGTGCGGGAGGGAGAGGAGGAGGGGTGTCCGGCGACTTGGGCGGTGGTGGAGGCATCGGGAAAGGTGGAGGAGGATTGTTGGGACATGATGAAGGGAAAAGAAGGAAAGAAGAAGAAGAAAGGGAAGGAAAGAAGAAAGAGAAATTAGAGGTGAGGGGTGGGAAGATTTGTAAAGGTAGAAATAGTTTTTAGTGATAAGCAGAGGGGGGAAAAACCTGAAGATCTGAGATTATTTCAAGTGTAATTACTGTATACTCTCTGTATCACAGTATTATCCACTGAACAGTGCACGCCTCCTTGGACCTTGACACCTCAGATTATGCCAATTCTCTGTCTTGTATCTACTTTGATCAAGCTGTAACTATGACTGGTTTTCTTTGTTGGAGGCTTTTTACCATACCTTTGACTCTATATCTCCTCAGATGTTCATCCGTGGACTACTTTACTGATTGTACTGTACAATACCCCGCCATGACTTCGCAATCGAGTCTAGAATCCTATCATCAGCCCACCGCCGCCCTCTTCCCTCCTGGTGTTGCCATGATACTTACTCGACGTTATATTTGTCAAGCCTATCTTCGATCCTACTCTTCTGGTTGGCTTTCCTACGTCAACCCCTCGAGGTTTAGCGATGATTAACTTCCTTAGTCGTCGTTCAACTCTCATATCCTCTGCAGATACGACCGTCGGTGGATCAATGATACCACCACCGATCGTCAATGCAAGCCGAGATGGTGCGAATAACTCCTTCTAGCGGATGACTATCCCTCTCGCCGTTCGCCATTTGTCTCGAGTTGCTTGCCCCGTTCAAAAAAGTCTTTTCGGGGCCCCTTGCGCCATGTTTCAAACCACACTTGATGAAATGCATTCGACTCGTCTAGAAGACAGATCCCGCTTCCCCGTCTGGCAGGGGTATCGCGGCCCGAACTAACGTTTAGTACGGGCTAAGACTTTGGACTGGAGGGGTGCTATATCATAAAGTCCGTATTGGCCAGTACATTACGGCGTCACAGTCCAAAGATACCCATAAGAAAGCACAACGTGGGATAGTCTCTCCGTCGTTATGGCTCGCTGACTTTGTATGTGTGTCTTTTGTTTGAGTCGTTCGTTTCTAGGATGATCATCCGCTCCTGACTTTCTGTGACACTCTAGATTTGAATATTGTCAAACATCAGAAATAATTCGCCGATTTATACCGCGGGGTCAATGTCGGGGCCCGCACAGACTCACCACTGGCCGCTTCCACAAGCATGCACAGCATATGCAGGCCCAAGCCAAGTTGATGTACGTCATTCGTCTAGCTACGGGGTATCTTACATTGATCAGTTTTAGGGATACAGTGCCTGAGCACTGCAGTGCGTTGCGGACGAGCTTGGTAAGAAGCACTCGGATTGGTAGTCACCATTCTGCTCCAGAGTATGCAGGCTTCTAACATCCCTGTCTCACGTCATGATACGGTCTACGGTCCATTGAGTTCGGTATGCTTGTTCTGCAAATACTCAACTGGAAACGTCTATCCTGACTGTATGTGGACTGACCCACGCAACATGGATCAATGCGCAAATCAACAGACACTCCCGTCAAGGATAGATAATTGAGGTGTCCAGTTGACTCTGATTAAATGTTCTAGATAAGCCAACGTGACGGAGTAGTAAGTACTATGTACAACTAAACTTATTTTTAGAAGACTAAATCCAGGTACAAACATAGATTTGTACCCACAGCCGTTCCAAGCGCCTATCCGAGAGCACCCGATGAGCCAATGTACTTCCCTTTGACCCAGGAATACAGAAACCTACAATAGCAATGTCGAGGTTAATCACTTTCTTGGCTGTCAATCCGCCGAGGCCGCGTGAGTACATAGTGGATGTTAAAATACTCCATGCTTGGAGTACATATGGATGTTTTTCACAACACTTGTCAGTCGACTAATATAGTTTGCAAATCAATTCTCCACCTATACAGCGGATCGTATTGAGCAGGGTGTTATAGTTGCCATAATGCTGTTATATTATATCTCAAACGGGGTTGAAGAGTCCCAATGGTCATCGCATAGCCACGGAGCTCTACTTGCGCATCTACTAAGTCTCATGCTCCGTACTTAATATTACCTGTAGATATCCGTAAGGCATTCACTCCGTAAAGCAGATACTGCCTCGACATAGGCATAGTTATCTCTTGGTCTAGATAAGGACAAGGAACTGAATCTTCTGTTTATAGTCCATGATCCATATTGACCTCTCCTCTGATAATAGACTCAGATAATCCACCTCCAAAGATAATACTGGTACCGATTTTCCTAGTCTACAAAGCCAAAAAGAACGATAGTTACGTAGTTGACTACTCCGTAGAAGTCATAAGTTTGGTCACGTGACGTGCACGGACCATCTCGCTTACGGCATTGGACGACTATTTAAGGCAGAAAAAAGCAAGCGGAACCTCAACCTCAGTTTCTCCTCAAACCCGTTGTACGACGGCCTCCTCATGATTCTTCCGCTGTGCTTCTGCCGTAAGCAGAAGTGCTCTCTTCCTTCTTGAGCAGATGTATTGTTTCCTGCTTCGTAATTTCACTGCTTACCCCGAAATATGTCTCGTGCTCCTCTCGCTGCCGATTCGCAGCCGGACCGACAGTTGAGAATTTTGGCCCGAGCTTTTGAAGCTCTCCTACTAATCGCGCAACAATTCGCATCCAAGGAGAAACTCGTTCAAGAGAGGCTGGAATATGCCCATGATGAGGTATTCCCCCCCTCTTTCTGTCTTCCATTTGGCTTTCTCCGATGTCTCAAGTGATGAGAAAAACGTGATTAGCTCTAGATCAGGAGTCACATTGTGACGGTGACGGAAATAACATGTATTATCTGATGAGACATCACAGCTTCACTCTTCTTACCAATTTTCAGTCATGTGCTGACTTCTATTGCAAAGTATTTTAAATTAGCAAACAGACTCCCCGACGGCCTCGATCCCCATACCAAGATTGTCTCGGAGAAAATCCTCGGCCGCCGCTTTGAATTTGACAGACCTCCCAAACAAAACATAAATGCTTTGGATGTAGTAAAAGATCTTACAGAGTTTGGAAACGTAGGAGATTCGAGCCTTGATGCCATCACTGAGGGGGTGGGGTTATATAAAACTATTCTCAATCCTGATGATGATGCTTCAACAGGTGTGGTTGCAACAAGAGCTGGCTCGTTAGAAAAAGATTTCACTACTAAGGGCACGCGCGGAAGTCTGCGCTGCCCTTTCACGAAATCTCGCAGGAAACCCTCTGAAAATGGGGTCAACGGAATCGAGGCCGCGTTGCCAGTACAGAATGGCGATACCTGCATTTATCAACACCTAGATCCGATCAAAGAGGAGCAGCTGGAGAAGCGATCGAGCCTAACTCCCTCTGCTTCTGCGCGCTCGTCGAACGCTCGTTGTCCTGCCTCTCGCTGCCCTATTAGGTTCTTGAATCAGCATAGCCCGACGGAAATTGCCGACTATGTTGAGCGGCACAAGCATGAGATTCCTAGAAGCCATGCGATATGTGTCAAGCGGTACTCGAATAGCTCTCGACAAATGGATGCCAAATACGGTGATCTCACCAACATGATCCGGGGCTTGTCTGAGAAACATCAAGCCTTCCTCCCGGGCCATACGCGAACCGACAGCTCTTCTGTAGGACGCGTGGAGCGATGGGCGGACGATGTGAAGCTCAGTCCAGAACTGGATACCACGACAACCACCACTGAAGATGATGGAACACTCGAGAACGACGAAGACCGGTCGGGCCATTTCGATCGCCCTCTGCGAGAAGTTCGCGTTGGAGAATCACCAAGCAGACCTTGGGGAATCCACGTCCCCGTTTCCCCAGCATTTGATTCTGCTGCGCAACAGCTACCATCAACTCAATTCGATGATGTTGCGACGGAAGAGCACAAAGCGACACCGAAGACTGGCCGCTGTCCATTCGGTAATGGCGCAGGTGTGCCTCCTCCAGACCACCCGGCCATAGAGACGGAAACCGTACGCAATAACCAACCATTCGAGCCGCCTCCCGCAGCGGAAGAAAAGAAAGAGAAGCAAACGGATTCTCTGCCGAGCAATCCTGCAGCGAGCGTTGTGTTCAACGGACCAGTGTTTTTTGGTGTTCCTCCTGAACAGACTGCAATCTTCTTGCAACAATTGGCCAGCCTGGGGATCAATAAATCATGAGCTCCATCTGCAACCTCGGCAAACTTATAATGTACTATGGTCATGTTCGACGTTGATTAGCCCGGTAGACTAGTGAAGAGTTCAGGCTGATGTATATATACTTTCAATCGCCTTATATATTGAATTCGGCCTCGCATGTTTAGCTGCCTCAAGAATCATAATTATACCTTCTCATTTCATCGTGTCATAATTGGCTTCCTGCTGGTATTCGAAATAGCTCGTTACTACGCCCACCACTCCGAGTAACTCAACGCTCGGACTTGGCCGTCTAGATAGTAATAATAACTAGCTGATGGCAGTAGTGTTCCACAAACGTCCAGTTATTACCTCCAGAAAGGATTAATCATTGCGGCTGTATGAAGCGTTCCTAAAATCCTACTACCTCAGTTACGTATTATGCTCTGCAACCCCGCATGTAGGGGTCTTTCTCCGCAGCCGAGAAACCTCGGGTTTGCGCAAGGTGCCGCTCGCTGGAGTGCCCCCTTTGTTAAAATACGTTGTGAGGAAATAGGGACCTAGACTTACAGAATTGCTATATAAATATCTTGTTTTCAATTTCAAGTTCGCTTTACTCTGGATTTTGTTGTTGTTCCGGTACTACATATTTGCCAACTCTAGTAATCTAAGCTAAGCGACTCAAGCTAGAGCTAACTATATACTGTACCCAAAGCCTACGTATACATTCCGTTCAGGGGGATTTGTATATACCACAGTCCAGGCCTGAAGAAGACAAGATGGTGGTGTATCTTCCGGACAAAGATTATGATTTCCCAAACATTGACCTGCTGACGCTTCTTTTCGGTAAGTCTCTTCTCCCTGCAGGACTGACTTTTTTTACTGGTTGCACGTGTTGAATTTAACTGAGTTTGTGATAGATTTGCCCATCCCCAGAAGCACAGAGAGTACCATTCTCCACGCCGAAGCTGCGGATCCGTCGAACGCAATCACCAAGGCACAGACACGTCTGCTTACCCGTCAGATTGCATATATCCTACGTCACCACTTTGGTGTTGGGGACCACGGACCGGGGCAGGATGTTGTTGGTGTTTCCGGGGGGCAGGTTCTCCTTCCGGCTGCCTTTTATGGGGTTGTAGGTGCCGGTGGTGTGTGGAGTGCGGCTTCGTCGACTGCGACGCCCTCGGAGCTGGAACGACAGGTTCGCCAGGGAGGCAGTCGGCTAATTATCTCAGGGCCGGATTCTAAGGACGTGGTATTGAAAGCGGCTAAGGACGCTGGTATTCCCGAGGATCGAATGCTCATTCTGCGGAGTACGAGCCACGAGCGCGTGCTTCAAAATGCTGCCACAGGCCAGAATTATCTGGATGGCTTGAAACCGTCCGAGGTCTTAGATTGGGAGCGCATCACGGATTTTCAGAAGTTGGAGGATTCATTAATCTGTTTGTTGTATAGTAGCGGTACAACAGGCGTGCCGAAGGGGGTTAATATCTCTCATCTGAACATGGTCACAGAGGCATTGATTCCTGTGTACTTGGACCGGAGTATATTGCTCAGAGACGACAGACGGAGCCCAACTATGAGCAGACCCAGCGCACTCTCGCACACCTGCCCACTGCCCATATTGCCGGGTGTCAGGGCTATTTCATCAACCCTGCTGCTGCGGGCGGTACGGTATTCTGGATGGAGAAATTTGATTTCCCCAAGTTCCTCGAGTATAACAAAAAGCTGGAAATTACCTTCTTCTTCACAGTGCCACCAATTTACCTGTTGATCTCGCTAAGCCCGCTTGTCACGAACCAGTTCACGACGCTGTGTCGCACTTACTCCGGTGCTGCCCCCATGGGAGCAGATCTGCAGGTCAATGCGCAGAAGAAGCTCGGCTGCCTAGTCAACCAGACATGGGGTCTCAGCGAGACAACTGGAAGTACCACAGGCATGCCATGGGAGACAGAAGACCTCACTGGCAGCGTGAGCCGCCTTTTACCGAACATGCGCCTGAGGATTGTCGACGAAGACAGTAAGGATGTCGAGGAGGGCAAAGAGGGGGAATTCCTCGTCAAAGGGCCTGTTGTCACCAAGGGGTACTTTAAGAACTCTCAGGCAACCAAGGAAGCTTTTACCGAGGACGGCTGGTTCAAGACCGGGGACATTGGGGTACGTCGCAACGGACTTTTCTATATCCTTGATCGAAAGAAGGTAATTTTTCCCTTTCCTCATGAGTCAAAGTCAAGCTAACAAGTTAGGAGCTTATAAAATATAAGGGCCTCCAAGTGGCACCCGCCGAACTCGAAGCGCATCTCATATCGCACCCTCTCATCTTTGATGCAGCCGTCATTGGCGTTAAAGTCCCCGATGGCTCCGGAAATGAGGTACCACGCGCATACATTGTCGCTGATAAAATGAAGATTAGCGAAGACCAGGTGAAGGACTTCGTGAAGAGTAACTTGGCTCAATACAAGCAGCTCCGTGGCGGCGTTGAGTATTTGCAGGCCATCCCCAAGAGTCAAAGTGGGAAGATCCTGCGCCGGGAGCTGCGTGATCTGGTAAAGAAGGAAGCACAGACAGCCAAATTGTAGATTCACCGAGCTTTGTAGATCTAGATCAAATGATTTCTTCTTTGCCTGATGTTGGAGGTAGAAGTGGGGTTCGTGCCCCTCAACTTTCCCGCGGAATACAAACATCGATCTTCCCTCACTATATTAGGTATACATCCATGCTGAGAATCTCATCCCGCCTTCTTTCTGTGTGTCATCCTCTTACTACATCCCCTCTTCGTCTTCGTCTTCCATATCGCATCCAATTGCCCAACCAAACCGCCACAATGTCTCACCTCACCAACATCTTCACCCCCGACGCTTGCCCTCGTAAGTACCCCTCCTCATATCCCAGCACTTTCAACCAAATTACAATGGCTATCGACTGTAGCTTGTAACCTAGCACAAAAGCTAACAAATCTCGAATCTAGCTGTCGGGCCCTACGTACGTTTCTTTCCCTTTTCCATACCCTAATGGAGCAACGCACTTCCCCGCGCAAACAAACCACAAACCCAACCCCGATAAAACCAACCCAGTCTTTCCATATTGTACACAACTAATGAAGCGAAAAAAGTCTCAAGCCGTCAAGGCAAACGGCCAGATTTTCCTCTCCGGCCAAATCCCCGCAGACAAGAATGGCAACCTCGTCGAGGGCGACATCAGGACAAAGACCCAGGCTTGCTGTGACAACATCAAGGCCATTCTCGAGGCTGCCGGCTCTGAGGTTGGGAAGATAATTCGTGTCAATGTACGCCTTTCTCTCTTGTTCTTCCAGTTTGCTTTTTGTTTGGTCATAATGAAGGTGGATGGTTAATGGTTTGGTTATCTACAGGTCTTCCTTGATGACATGGCCAACTTCGCAGAGATGAATGCACAGTATGAGAAGTTCTTCAGTCACAAGCCTGCCAGGTCCTGCATTGCAGCCAAGCAGCTGCCCAAGGGTGTTCCTGTTGAGATTGAATGTACTGCTTTGGCGTGAGCTGTGACTATTACAGTGTATACCCGTGCAGCTGAATTATAAAAACCCAGCAATGAATGTCCAAGTGAGAGATTGCGTGATCTACGAGATCTACAGATATCGTCATGGTCCTTAAATTATTATCATTAGATAGTAATGCAACCTCGCTATCAATTCTCCCCTGTCAGCTCATATCATCAAAATATAAAAAGAAAATTGCAAATCATCAGTCGGTATCGACGCTTCACACAAAGGCACAGGATAAATAAAAGCAAATTGAACAGACAAAATTAGCGACGCCCCAATGTACCAGCCATTCGACTTCCAGCACCGGCCATAAGGCTCTGCTTGACAATGGCATCCGCCGCAGCTGCCGCAGCAAGTCGCTCCTTTTGGCGACTGCGATCGCGTAGATATCCGACAGCTTCAGGCCGCATACGGAGAATGCGCAAGATCATGTCATCGTTGGGGTCGGCCTGCGCCTCGCGCCGCTTCTCCTCCTTGGCCTTCTTCATCGTGCCTAGGTTTCGCGAGAGCATGATGCTCTTGGCTCGACGTCCGCCTGGGAGGCCGAGAACACTGGGATGGCCTCCAAGTCCAATGTTAGGTGGTGCAGACGCACGGTTTCGGTTGGCCTGTTGCTTGGAAATCGTTGCCGAGGCCATCCGCTCCGATGTGCGGACGAGATGATCCGTGGGTTCAAAGTAGAAGAAGTTCAGACTCTGGATCTCGTGATACTTTGATGACTTCAGGATATTCATCGAGATACCGTTGGCTTCTCCCGTTTCTTCGTCGGGGGCATGGAAGAAGTTCAGAAGAAGTACGAGCCAGCGCGAGACGATTTCTACTTCCTGCATCGTGAGGGGTTTCTGGTGCGATGGTTTATCTGACAAGGGAGGGACGAGCAAACTCTCGATTGTGGCGAGCACTTCCTTCCAGAGGCGTGCCATGACCATCTTCATGGCTTCAGGGGTAAGCGTCTTGGCCATGATTGCAAAATTATCGTTGAAGTAATCAAACAAGGGCGTTAGCGCGTTTTCGACATCCGCACTAGAAGGCGCAATGGCCGTTTGTTGGGCGCGGTTTCGATTCAAAAAGCTGGAAACCGTAGACATGCTAAGACCCCGGGATAGCAGTGATTTCAGAGTGCGGCGAGAAAGACAATGGTTGATATATGAAGTCAGCTAGACTTTTGTTAGCAATAATAGCCTCTTGATGAAATGAATAACCCACCTTTTCCGTGATCTTGCGAGTCATGTCCCTCTCTGTCCGCTTCAGCGTTCGAAATGCTTTACCAAAATAGAATTGGATGTCGTCACGTTCCCCTTCCATGCTTACCCGAAGCAAGAGCCTGCCTTGCGTGTCCAAGTCCAGCCAATATTCCCTTGGCAGGAAATCGCTGAAATGGACAGGATCGAGCTTGATCGAGGTGCGACCGACATAGTCGTGATCGCCTACTGCGTCCCAATCCCATATTGTGGCAATTATGTTCAGGGGGCCTTGTGTTGTTATGTCCACCGTATCATCCCACCGAGGGTTGAGATTGTTGTAGATGATGCGTGTCTTTGCAATTCGCTTCTGATATTCATCCGCCAGAACAACGTAAGGGTCGCTGCCTCCATTCATATCACAAGCTTTCAGGTCCTCCGCTTCCACGACCTTGATCGTGAAAACATACGTGGTAGACTTGCGTATTTTCTGGAGCTGCGGTGGGCTGTTCCTAGCAATCACTTCGGCACAGCCATCAACGTTTATCACATGTTCTAATTTGTCGAGCTGACTCAGGGCGAATTCCACATTGTTTAACTTGACTAGAGACTAGTTGGAACGGTTAGCTTGCGAGCAATCACATCGTGCTATTTCAGAGACCTACCTCGGGGAAGAATTGGAATGGCTCAATCTTCTCTTTGCTGGCCCAGGCCTCCTTTGCGAACTGCATCAGCTTCTCCTGCGTCGTCTGATTCAAAGCTGCTTCCTGATCCGGGGACAGTCGATCCATTTCTTTGGCAAACGTCTGCTCTACTGCTTCACAATATCTTGCCACACCTTTACCGATCGATTTTGACAAAGCCGTCATGAATTTCGCATACTGAAATTCATCCGCCCACTGCAATTCTGTCATCTGTTCTATGACTTGGTTAAAGGAGCGAAATATATCAATCACAGATACACTGTGTCTCGAATCATCGGGGGCCAGTTCCATTGAGTCACCGCTCTTAATCGTGAAACCGTCTTGCCTGAGCGCTTGCTCAACCCAGTCCATGACCTTCTGGTCGGTAAGGCGTATCCATCGCCACACAAATTCTTCCAACAAGTTTTCGACTTTAAAGGGAAATGAAGCGCTAGACAGGGTTAGTTACGCGGTATATGATTATTAGGGAAGGCCATACTCAGGAAACGAATCGGCAAACAGTTCACGAACAGCTGATAATTGCTTGTAAAGGTGAAAGGCGTCGAGCATATCGATCTCCTCACCCCTCATCTTTTCCTGTTCGATGATCCGGACAAGCAACTGATGAATATCCTCGGCAAATATCTGAAGCGTGTTTGCCAACAAGATCTCATAGGGGTTGACCCTGGTATTCGCGTTAGTGAAGAACCTGCGTATCGAGGGCTCAGCTTACTTACCCCATGATTTCTGGATTATTTCGATATCGCTTGCGGATTTTTTGAGAATGTTTCGTGATTCCATCACAGAGCTGAATAACATGCTCCAGTTCCCAATCCTCCGGCTCAACTGGAACTACCTGTCCAAGGATGCTCTGATATTTTTCAGTTGCCTTTTGGGCCAAACCATCTTGAACATAAGAGCGGAAGCGCTCTATATCATTCGTATCTTCCGAGTAATCAGGATCTAGCTGGATATGGTTCTCCAGAACGTACATCACCGGGCCAAGTGGACGGGGTTTGGTCTCATAGCAGTCCATCATCACTTCATATAACTCCCGCAAGATGGCCTCGTGGAGTGAAGAGAGGGTTTGGCGCATTGACATCGTGTCATGCACCGTCCACTTGTGCCTCTCGAAGAGTACCGAAGACGCGAAGCTGCTGCGCTTTTTGCCTTCTGACGATGGCACCTCCTTAACAAAAGTAAACGCCGCATCTAGAGTGCTCAGGTCAATTTCGTTATCCACAAATTTTGATCGCACGACATCCAGAAACAAAACGATCCTGGAATATGCCGGGATCCTCCAACGAAGGCAGATTTCGTTCAACATCTCCGTTGATTGTTTTGAGAGTAGCTTCAGTGACGGCACTTCTGATGTAGCCTGCGTGGCCTCAAGGTCGCGGTCTTTCAAGTCATAGCTTAAGGCCTGTGCCAAAATAGTACCATATACCGGCCTAGGGTCGGGTGGTATGAAGGTGTATGTATCTGATTCCTCCGAATCACCATCCAACGATAGTGAGCTAAGATCCACGGGCTGATCTATCACGTACGAGATCGGTCGGCCGGAGTTAGTTCGCGACAGCTCTTCGGGGCTCAGGTCACCATAAGTGTGGTCGGCACCTGCGTTGTACTGCGGTAGAGCACCGGGAGTGCTCTTAGCAAGCTCGGGGTTCGATTGCATGATGGCGAGCATCATCTGGGATAAGTCTGGCCCTTCACTCTTTTTCCAAGTTTCGTATGCCTCCTCATCTTGGAAGTCATCCACTGATAGTGATTTCCCGGTCTTGAGGCTCAGGTGAGTTTGATAAGTCTTAAGATCCTGGAGTGCCACTTTCTCGGTCCACACTCCTCGGTGGCTATCAATGTCGGCCTGCACCTGAGAGAGCTCCACGTGAAATATTTTCGCAACATGTTGCACAAGTGGCATATCCTTCACTGCGTAGCTAACGGGTGCTACAACTTCGACAGTTGACGGGCCAGTGGCCTGCACTAAGTCCTGATCTTGCGAAAGAAGTTTGGTTTCTAGGACTGCAAGGCGATTTGCGAGCTCTGGGCGATCTTTAGCCCAGTCGTTGCTCTTCAGAATGAGAGCAAAAAGACGGACGAAGAGCGCAACGTGTCTATCCACCATGAGCCTCCAACTGTCATCGTCCGGTTCTTTACCCTTGCTCAATTCCTTGGTTGCATTGGAGTAAAAAATTAGGACGAGATCCTCAGCGCGTCGGTCCTTTTCCATGCGCTTCTTGAAGGATTGGTCCTTCAAGGCATTGAGGAAAGCAGCAAACGTTCTGACAACCAGTGCATCTTGGTACTCTTTCCTTCTCTCTTTCCCCATCAGAACCCCCGTCAACCTCTTCTCGAGCTCGGATATGAAGCCGTGGGGAAATCTGGAGCTCTTGGAATCCCGAATCAAGGAGAAATCGCTCATCAGATCCTGGAACGAGGTCGACGCCCGTTTGGGTCGCTGCTGAGGGGCCGCTACATTCTGGACACGGCGTGCGCGAGGGTGAAGAAGATGGGCAAGGTATGCTGTCCGGAGAGCATAAGAGTAGGCCGCCGAGGAGCTCACGGTACGTCGGCGAGACAGGGAGGGGTTGCGCGAATGACGGGATTCATTTTGGATACTGTTTATCCGTCGGTTCACGCCTCGCGTAGACATGAGGAAAGGTTCGCTATCGTTCGACGTTCAACGTTCAAAGGGCGAGGGGGAGCGGATATGCGGGACCATGGAAGGAGTCGCGATGCGGACCACCAGCTCGCGCAGCTAGCTGGAGTAGTGTGAAAGTGGTTATTTTCCCTTGCCTCAATATGAGACACAAAATTTGAACTGTATATTAATGGAGGAAATGAGCAGAGATCCTGCGGCGGATGAGGTGAAGAAGAAAGGGGTGTTGGCACTGGTTGCTGCGGGAGATCATTGTGTTGCAAGTTGCAGCGCCTGAAACAAAAAAAGAGCCTCCCCATTAGGTATTATAAATAGACCTGACGTAGCGCCACGGATTTTATCAAAAAACGACACCCTCGATGAGAATTGCTTTGTTGAGATTAGATGCATCTGCTGTTACTTCTAGTGTTTCCCTCTCTGTATCCCTGTACGCTTCGCGGGTTCATGATTTCCAGTACGGGCGCTGTCAACTCTCAAGGCCTTGTAACGACCCTGGAAAGAAGAGCCCACCTGCACTACTGAACTACCATACTAGCGTCAACACGTACCAGTGATAAACGTGCTAAAATCTTTCTGCGCTTACGCAGCAGCTCATATCAGTTATGGAAAGGTGCCGACACAATTGTAGGTGAAATTGCCAATCTTAGGGTAAATACCCATGTGAATGACCGTATGATACACGTGGGGCGCCGAGAAAGATCGCATTGCATCTATTTACACATGGAAGGAGTATAAATCATTGAGTCTCCTCACCGGTTTTGCGGGTCTAGGTGCTCTATTAGTATTCACGTTAAACGAGTTTCGATAGGGTCGCAACCCACCGGGAAAGCATTCGGGCCCCCGAGCTCCTTCTCTAGACCATCCGGGAATGTCCTAAGAATACTTGGATTATCTGGGTAGTAGAAGCTGACGACACCGCAGAAACCTAGGAAGGTCACAATAAAAGCACCAAGCTGGTAAAGACCCTTGCGGGCGGGCACATGGGTATATTGCTCAGGACTGAAAACTCCCAAGATTTCGTTCTCCTCGTGGACCGGTTCGCCAAAGTTTCGCCTCTCCTGCTTGTCCCACCAGTCGCCGTAGGGGTCTCTGAACGCACGCTTTACTCGGGGGGGGTTTTCGTAGCCGCCATTCTATGGGAAGTTCAGTGGTGTCAATTGATAGAAAATCCAGCAACCTTTATGTTTTTAGCGTATCATACCTGCAGAGGATCTTCGATTTCGGTGGCTCTTAGAGCAGGAGCCTGTGAAAAAGAAGCGCGGGGGGCGGTAGAGCGAAGGGCGACCTGTGGCAGGCGCCGAGCCAAAATGCGCTGAGATAGCATCTGCGGATCGATATTAGTGCACAAAATTCGAACAGAAGCTTGATGGGAGTAGTCATAAATCATACTGACACTTTTGCTGCTGTCAATTGGAATACGTGGCGAAGCGAGGAACAAAGTTAAGGCTCAACAAGGGCCATGAGATGAAGTTGCAACATGACGACGGATTCGGATTAACTGGAAGTCGGGTCTTGGCAGCAATATACCGCGCATATCTACACGTCCCCCGTAAATCGTGACCGGAATGAAAAAATAACCAACTTGAATTTTCCACCGCAATCCATCATTTTTGTCCACTTTTTCGCTTGTCAACCACGCTACGCTGCCGATAACTATGCCAGCTTTCTGGCGGCACCTCAAATCAGTTCCCGCTACCTGTTGATGCGATTTTTACCCCTTCCAACCGCGTCCTCGTTGGAAAAACTGGGGTTAGCTGTAAAGAGGGCCCCTGTCTCCGTGGTTACAAGACATGCAAAACGGCACAACAAATGGTACAGCGCGCCAAAATGAACGAATGACCCCGGAAATCGAGCCCGTCCCATCCGATCTCCCTCTGAATGAACCTCTCGATTCTGCGACCCTCGAACCTTTCCATTCCGAGCTCAAGAAAGACACCGCCGGCAAAAACGATGAAGAACCACCTTTGAAAAGGCAAAAGGTCGCAAGCGTCACGCCTTCTCGTCGCTCCATTTCCAGGCCAGTTTCTCCTCCTTGGAAGAAAGCAGGGGCCGATGGTCCGACGTCATTGGTGGTCGACGGCAAGCGTCGATCTACGCGAGTGAGCACCGTGGGCCCTGTCGAGCAACCTCCATCAGAGACGAAACCCACGCGAACTGGCCAAAAGCGTTATGTAAGTGAGGCGCTCTCTGGTCGAGCAGATGCGGGCGCGTCATCTCCGTTCCCCAAGTCCCAGTTGCGTCTGGAACCAAATAGAAGGACCCTTAGCGGCGCTGCAGTCAATGGTTCACCAAGTACCACCGCAAAGGGGACAACTGGCAGGAGGCGACGGGTCTCTCCTTCTCCCGCATCTAAGCGTGCATATACGCGCACAAGATCTGAAAGCTCGGGTGCTTCTGGTTACCACCACCGTGCTTCCTCTTCCAACGGAGTCCTCGGTCACTCGAACTCGAATACGACTAGATCAACTCGATCCTCTCTACATGCGACATCAGTCGTGGCCGGCGCAGATAATTATTTGCTGAGAGGTTTAGAAGACACGGAGAATGACGAGCATGACGAAAACGGTCAGCGGATTCCGCGGCTTCGCATAAAGGTTAAAAAGCCAGAACTTACGATCCAGCACCCCTTTCACGTTTTACTTCCTCGAAAATATGGCTCTTTGAAGGATTGGTTGGAGAATGAAGGAACAGCGCATAATGGAGAGGGTGCGTCCATGTCAACAGACGCACTAGAAGAAGCGCAAAAGAGACAGCAAGTGATTAACGCTTTACAACCTGGTGGACGTCTGAGCTCCGAAGTATGTTCCGCGTTCTTGCCGGAGCAGCAAGAAGAGCCACCCCAGCAATACTCGCACCAAGACCACCTCGTGTCACACGCTTTGTACTTCAAAAAACTCATCGATCAGGAGAACCGACGCCACCGTGCCACGGCGAAAAGTCTTGCCCAATGGTGTGCAGATGCATACAAAAGGCGCAATAAGGATCCCGAGGATGTTCTAAGGGCACAGCAGGAGGAGATGCGTGGGAAACGTCGGCAATTAGCTAAGGATCTCAAGAAGATGTTCGACTTAACTAGGGCAGAAATTGACCGGAGACGCCTTGCACGCTGGGAGGAAGAACAGAAAGCCCAAGATCAACGAGCTTTGGATCGAGCAATTCAGCAGTCCACCATGCTTTTTGAGAAACGACGAATGGAGATATTAGGCGAGACGGGCAGCGATGCTCCTGGGACGACTGATGATACTGAAGCTGAGACAGACGACGAATCGGACGACGATGATGAGGGTGAGAGTAATATGTCATCATCGGATACTGAAAGCGAGTATGGTGAAAGTGCAGATGATGATGAAGGCCTTACTGCCGAGCAACTACAATCAAAATACGCAAATCTCCCGTCAACAAACCCTCGTCCGGACGAAGCAACTTGTGGCTCCGATGTAGAGTCCGAGTCTGGCGACGACACGGATGCTAACGATTCTGCAATGGATACACACCCAGTCCCGCTGCCGGCAGACCTCCCCTCAGGCCGAGTCGAATTGGATGAAGTCGACCCACTACTCATGGACGATAGCGATGACTCTACCGATATGAATGATGATATGGGCAATACTGATGACGATGGATCTAGCGAAGCTGATTGGGAAGAGAAGTCGGAAGGAAATGATGACTACGATGAAGAAGAAGAGGATGGACCTGGATTGTTGGGATTCTTCTCTAATAAGGAATTGAAGTCAAATAATCTACAACATACCGATGGTGATACGGCTGGTCTCAATGCAGTTTTGCATGCTGCTGACCACGGGGGTGGTGATTTGAAATCGACACTGTCTGATGAGGACGAGTTCGAAGATGACTCCGATGACCTAGATGACCCAGATGAGGTTACTCTTGTTCCTACTGGTCCAGCCAAGAAAGATACGAGTACACCGGCTACGAACGCAGTTTCTCCAACGCTTCAAACTTCTTTCGCCCAACACATTGAGCCTCTCGATAATAAAATATCCGTCAATGAGGCAGTCGCCCCCCTCGACTTTGGAACTCTCGACTTTGGAACTCTCGACTTTGGAACTCCTGCTGAGGAGAATATCACCTCTATCGGGCATAACGTTCCTGACGAGGACCGAATCACGGAACTTGACATGGTAGATGTCGCCCCCACCAGGGATGCAGCTCAGTTTGACGAACCAGCTACTACATCGCCTCATACAGAACCTACTCAAGAGACCTTAAACTTACAGCCTGAATCTCAGCAACATGGACTGTCTCGCAGTAGAGCGGCCTCTAGCGAAGCGTCTCCTGGAACAATTGCCACGAAACCCTCAGAACCGGAGTCTGTCTCGTCATATGAAGCTCCGGCAGAGAAGCCTGTGCAGTCGGACGAGTCTCCCGCCCCTGGGCAGAAAACACCAATTCCCCATCTTCTTCGTGGAACCCTTCGCGAATATCAACACTTTGGCTTAGACTGGCTGGCCGGTCTTTATACAAACAATATCAACGGGATCCTTGCGGACGAAATGGGCTTGGGTAAGACCATCCAGACAATTGCCTTACTCGCACACCTGGCCGTAGAACACGAAGTCTGGGGTCCACATCTTGTTGTCGTTCCCACGAGTGTAATCCTCAACTGGGAGATGGAGTTCAAAAAATGGTGCCCAGGTTTCAAGATCATGACGTATTACGGGAATCAAGAGGAACGTCGACAGAAGCGTAAAGGATGGATGGACGACAACAGTTGGAATGTGTTGATCACCTCATATCAGCTGGTATTACAAGACCAGCAAGTTCTCAAACGAAGAAGCTGGCACTATATGATTCTAGATGAGGCGCACAACATCAAGAACTTCCGCTCCCAAAGATGGCAGGCCCTGCTCACATTCCGAACACGGGCCCGACTTTTGCTCACCGGAACGCCTCTCCAAAATAACCTTACCGAACTGTGGTCCCTTCTTTTCTTCCTTATGCCAACGGATGGGGATGAAGCTGGTATTGAAGGCTTTGCTGACCTGAAGAACTTCTCTGAGTGGTTCCGACGTCCGGTGGAACAGATATTGGAGCACGGCAGGGAGACGATGGATGACGAGGCGAAGCAAGTGGTGACTAAGCTTCATACTGTTCTACGCCCCTATATCCTGCGTCGCCTGAAGGCGGACGTCGAGAAGCAGATGCCAGGAAAGTATGAGCACGTTGTTTATTGCAGGCTATCTAAACGGCAGAGATACCTTTATGACGGTTTTATGTCGAGGGCACAGACCAAGGAAACTCTTGCCTCTGGAAATTATTTGTCGATTATCAACTGTTTGATGCAGCTGCGAAAGGTCTGTAACCATCCAGATCTCTTTGAAACCCGGCCCATCTCAACATCATTCGCTATGTCACGTTCTGTCGTGACGGATTTCGATATCAAAGAAATTCTTGTTCGCCGACGACTTTTGTATGAACATCCCCTGGAGAAGCTCGATTTTGATTTCCTCAACTTGGTTCCTATCTCGAGAGAAGACATTTCACGAAGATTGGCGGATGACAGCGCTAGGATCATGGCTTATGCTCCGTTTAACACACTTCGCGAACGTCAGTACCATCGAACAAATTGGCAAATTGACTTCAACGGCTCGACCATACAGTCTACACTAGATGCTCTAGAGAACGATTGTAGGAAAAGGAGAATGGCTGAGCTGGAGAGGTCGTTGTATTTCGAGTCAAAGCGCCACGGTCGTCGTCCTGTTTATGGAAGCAGCCTGATCGAATTCCTGACTGCGGATAGCAAGCAACGGCCCACGGCCAACGGACCATTATTGAAACGCTCATATGCAGATTGGCTATCCAGCCAGTCTTCTGTGCTCGCCTCGATGATGTTGTCCATTGAAGAACGATCTCAAAACATGGACGGCTATGTCCAGAGGTTTGCCTGTGTCACTCCAGCAGCAGTTGCAGCCGGGGTTACAGAAGCCGCTCTGACACCCGTCTCAACGCGACAGCTCACTAAGAAGGAGCGATTCCCAGCCTATGATCCATTTCACGAGGCCCAGATGCGCCTATCCATCGCCTTTCCGGATAAAAGACTTCTACAATACGACTGTGGCAAGCTGCAGAGACTGGACAAGCTGCTCCGAGATCTCAAAGCCGGCGGTCATCGGGCGTTGATTTTCACTCAAATGACTAAGATGCTCGACGTGCTCGAGCAGTTCCTGAATATCCACGGGCATCGATATCTTCGCCTTGACGGCACTACCAAGGTCGAGCAGCGACAGATACTCACAGACCGGTTCAATAACGACGACCGCATCCTAGCATTCATCCTATCCAGTCGTTCCGGTGGTCTAGGTATCAACTTGACGGGTGCTGACACCGTGATCTTTTACGACCTAGACTGGAATCCAGCAATGGACAAGCAATGCCAGGACCGCTGTCACCGTATCGGACAAACTCGCGATGTGCATATATACCGTTTCGTCTCAGAATACACTATCGAATCCAACATTCTCCGTAAGGCCAATCAGAAGCGTATGCTCGACGACGTCGTCATCCAAGAAGGCGAGTTTACAACAGACTACTTCAAGAAGCTCGACGTACGCGACATGATCGGCACTGACGAGGACGAGGCTCTCGCGCGCCAGGACGAAGCCAGCGCGGCGATGGATCGCGTCCTCGCGAACCGAGTCACAAACACTTCGCGCGTTTTCGAGCAGGCGGAGGACAAAGAAGACATCGACGCGGCTAAAAATGCGCAGAAGGAACTCGAGCACGCGGACGACGGCGATTTCGATGAACGTGCCAATGCCGCCACCGGCGCTTCTACCTCCGGCCAGACTCCGACTCAGCCAGGCACACCCCTAGCTGAGGGACAAGTCCTGGATCCATCGAGACCATACCCGGCCACCGAGGTAGTAGAGGAAGTCAATCTCGGTCATATCGACGATTACCTGATGCGTTTTATGGAGTGGAACATGGCGGATGAACCGCTCGTGCTTCCGGTGGACAAGAGCACGAAGAAGTCCAAGAAGGGCAAAGAGCATCGTCTGCGAAAGCGACGACGTTAGCCCTTCCCCTTCCCTTTCCCATCTCCTCATCGGAGTCACTTGTATTTTTACATATAAATTCTTGGGGGGTTTTTTCCCCCCTGCTTTCTGACATCATATGGTCCCGGTCTTTTCTAGGTGGTTTGAATGCGGTATGTTTGATTAGTTACCTACGGCTTTGTTCCTTCTTCTCATTGCATGCATCAGGCGGCGAACGTGGAGGCGAGGCGAGGCGAATGGAGCTACCTATTTAGAATAGGGTACTTTATAAAGAACCTTGGAAGGCTTCAGCGTTTTTGAGTTGGATGAAAGGCGCCCCGGTGACGCCGTCTAGGGACAAAAAGAGAGAAAGAAAGCAAACATTGAACCTCAATCTCATTTCCACAAGCCCGAGGTAGTCTGTCACGGTGATGCGTCAATTTTTCTCTCTTTCTTCCTATCATGTTAGTGTTTCTTTCTCTTGGGTGTGTGGCTGTTTGTCCTTGAGCAAGCGAGTTGGATGGTTGATTTAATTTGATTTGATTGTTTTTATTTTTATCTACCTTGGTGTATTAATATGTATATGTTTGTCATATTGGCATGGTTGAGGCCTTGGTAGTTTGTTTACCTATTAGGTAAACAAGATCGAAGCTGATCCCAGCCAAATGAAGCTGATACATAACCACAACAAAGACAATAACCAGGCTGAATCACAACCAACTCGGACAGGTCGATTGGAACAGTAGATTCCCAGGTTTCCTTTCTTTGATAAAGTATTTGCTTGAGCCACCTCAGGCTGATGAGGAGCTGGACCTTTTTCACCGCTATTACCAGGAAGTTACTCCGTACCTACGCGATCCTGTTTCAGGTGCTACCAAGTCTTGACTCCAGCCATGCGATGCCGTGCAATCCTGCGGGTCTTTTGAGGATTTTATCCGAGGCCTCTACAAAGTTACATGTACAGTGTGATTGATCTCGAGTTCAACCTGGACCGTCCATGGTGGACGTGTGCGTGTATTGGAGATGGGAAAGAACACCTGGCGATCCACAGCGGAGTCAGGGATATGTGATGCAGAGAGTAATCCTCTTCCTTCTTGCTTCCTTCCTTTCATCATCGTGATTTCATTTCGCGGTCAAGGCACGCATCATCTCCGGGTGTCGAAAGTACCAAGGCTGGCCGGATGACGAAGTGTTTAGTGTTTTCGTAGAGAAGATGATGCCCGGTATTTCTCTATACCGAGGTACCGATATAGATCGAGGCGGCAGGCCAGACCTGCCTGGCCGGACGAAATTGTGGAGTACAAAGCATTGGCATGCTTGGATGTTCGTCCGGTCATATCTCAGCGCTTCGAGATGTGATGAGTGGATTCAAGTTTCGAGTTCTTTGTGCGATTCTCTCATCCTCCGGAGTACGGAGTAGTGCCGTGACTATCAAATCCAACTGTTTGGCTGAAAGAAACCAACATCATGAACGAGGCCATCTCAGTATCTCTGACTCGGCAGACCTATAGATTTTAACAGGATTTCAGGATATACTTTCTTTCTTCTTTTCATTTTTGGAAATTCCCTGGGGATGAGGAGAAATTCCTGCCTATTTGAGCCAACAAAGAAAACCAATGGGGTTTTCAGGCCAATTGCTGCAAGAAAATCGAAGCTGACACGAGGCAAAAATTGCACTAAGCCTGGAAGACACTGGTGCAAAGCTGATTGTGTAACTTGCATTGATCTTTTCCATACGGGGTTTAATTGCCGTGTTTCGACTCTCAAATAACTCCTCAGCTTACGATTTTCCACCAACCGTTGAGAAGAGATAATCGAGATGAAAAAGCAAGGTGCAAAAGGATATGACCACAACGCAACGGTACTTCCAGTCCGCCTTCCGAGTTGTCTCCGGGCCGTACCCTTTGATCCTGTCTCTACTCCGTACAGAATTTACCCCGTATGGAGCTGGAAATGTGCTTCCCCACTGATCAGCGCCAGCTTGGTTTGAACTTTGAACTTTGAAGAACAAAGCGGAATGACAGGGAATATGGAGAAGGATCTCCGCCGGCCGGATACGAACCATGGATAGATTTGAGCTTCATTCCACTTGTTTGTCGGTCTCATGTTGGTGAGGTACCTAGCGAGAGACTCGGGGGTGCGAGCGCAGAAAAGTCCTGGTCTTTGTGTTGATTCACTTCACAGTTGCCCAATATAGACTTGTTTGTGTGTAAGGCGTACTTTCATATCACTACAACTAATGTCACTCAGCCCGAGCAGGACTCAGTGGTCACTCTTTCCCGGATCGGTTAAAAGTTGCGAGCCTCAACGTATCGTCCGATATCATCGATGTCGGTGGCTGTGTTTGCTGGACGCAACACTGGTTCGGCGAACCCTAACCACGTAAGCCGTCAATGCTAGTAGATCTAATATTCCTGGGGCAAATTGTCCGTTAAAGAGCTCTTGACCTTCGAACAATCGTTTCAGACGCAGTGGAAGCGATTGCCTCACGGAGACACAAATTGACGGGCTGGCGGTTGTCTGCGACAAGACAGTAACAGTTGCACAGAATTCTATTGAGCCAACTACATGTCATAGTTAGTTGGTATAGAGTCAAAGGCAACAGGCGCTTCAGCTTTTTTCTGCAACATAGTCGTGGCAAACAGAATTGCCTGGTTCAAGCGTAGACGTAAGATACTAGTGAACGGTGTATCGATTGGTCGTAGAGGGAGTACAGCATGAATAAGAGAGTTCTCAGAACCATAATCGATGAGGGAAATGGGATGAGTATGGTCGTTCTGGGGAATAAGAAAGTAAATGGTATCATACCAGCTCAAAAGACGTATCCCAACCCCCGTGGAGAAAGGTTGCGCTCAGGGGGGCTGGAGGCGATTTCCAACGAGCAGACAATTGGCCTTGTGGGCCATGTACGACCTCCCAATATAGATCAGTATGGCATCCACAAGATACCTAATCCTGAGGCTGAATGACGACAGCCTATCAGTCCTGCACGGCGAGGCATTTCCGACCTTCTTATTCAATTCGGACTCGACTGGCTTGAAAAGGCATCCGATTCCCCTATCAACTTTCCTTCGAGTACGTAACAGAAATCCCGTTAGGTGTCGACTACTGATCAAGATCTGAGTGGTAGCCGCTGCATCCTCAACCTATTCGCCGTGTACAATACAGAAAATCGGATTTTGATAGCTTGAAACTCGCAGGTCCCGTCTTGCTCCTGATTTTGCAGGTAATAGAATGGCTGGTTTATCTTCAGCCTCTACCCAGCCAGCCACCAGCGAATGGCGAGGGATCAATCATCTGTGCGGAACTTTAATAAGTCCGCATGTGCAAGTCTACTAGCTTACTTAGTTTATGCAAGACGAAGTGTCTATGGTCGACGGGATGATTCTGTTCCTTCTAGGTTCGCCGTGATGGAGCTAGAGAACAGAGTACACGCGCTGAAGATTCCCTTTTTTGGGCACGTGCAGTGAGGGTCCGGGATGGAAGAGAAGGTTCGAGGAGCTGAGACACGATCGATCGTGCACGTCTTCGTTTGTGCATGCAGTCCGCAGCTTGCACGAGGAGGCAATGTGATGGATCGTTGTATAATGATGTCTGTCAAGTCGCACGAGATTCGGGATTTAGTACCGGCCCTGTCGGGTCGTTTCTCAATGCTATTGAGATATAGCGCTAAGCAGTCATCATCGGTTCCGACCATCGCCACGGGACGATGGTCTGCAGCAAACAATGCATCCTCCGTAGAGTTGATGTATCAATTCCAAGGGGATGTAACCTTATCGGCGCGGCCTGCGCGAAGGTTATTTCTCAAACAGGGGCAGGGGCAAGATAAGAATAATGCTCTTGTGTTGCACAGACTCGATAAACTCTCTTGGACATCTCAGATAAATAATAGGGCTCGCTGTTCTGAGCCCACCTGGTGCTGTCGATCATATTATCGGGCGTTGACCTGAACACCAGGCGGCGAGGGCATGAGGGCTGTTCTGGTGTATTGACAGTAAGTGTGGTATCAATCTTGCTTCATTGCTTTCATCGGTGACGGTTAAGTATTCTTGACTATACCATTGTTGTCAGTTACTGCAGCAGTAGGTGGATCCTACCTGCTGACTATCGAGGCTCGCGAGATGATCGCTGCATTGTTCGGCCCACCAAAGGAGCGGCATCTGTAAGCAGTATGCAGAATCGCAGTGTCCACTGTCGTTCAGGATCTCAGATAACATATCTCAAGATCCGAAGTACGTATATTCCTGAGTACTGACCAATGATGGCTGAGGCTGAGGCTGAGATAAAGGATTTGATTTACCGCGGTCTCTCCAGTGGTCCACTCGGGAAAGGCAGCCCGGCGTCAATACATCTGGGTCCCTCTCGCTGGGTCCCGAGGGGTGAGAAGGTTCGATCCGGCTGGTACGTGCTCTCCATCTGCACGGAGCACACAATGGCACTCCCCACTTGTGTCAGAAACTAGATGACTTAGTTTGGACACTATTCGCTGTCGGTGTGTAGCGAGCTCAAGCCTTCCACGCGCTGGTGGCCAACAGGGGGATGCCACTAATAACATTCGCCTCTGTCGTTAGTACGGAATAGACAGTCGCAGTGCCTAATGCTAAAGGTCCGATTGATCAATTGTTTGGTGTAGGGAGATGCATTTCTTTTTTCAGAGAGTGGTGAGGTTATTCAGGAACAACCGTTGGGTTTGATTTGTTCTCCCGGTTTAAGCGCGGTCGAATCATGTGCCCGACACAAGCCAATCTTCTACCTAACATTCCCTACTAGCTCTAACTCTCTTCTTTTGTTTACCTATCTAACCATGATTTGTGAAGATCTAACAGGGCAATGGCGCCTCCCCTCCCCCCCACACCTCAGTTGACCGAATCTCATTGTCCTTTTTGTGACTATTATGGAGAACGGAAAGGATGGCTATCTACGGAGTAGAAACCCTGAACAACAATCCCGATTCAATCGTGCCGAAGAGGATTGATTTGGAAGAAGGTAAGATACCTGTCATAAATGGTGGACTCCGTCAACTTCTAAGGCCTCCAGGCCACGGAGAAACACCAAGGAGAGGGAACCGATAGTTAGTGTAGTTCACTCCCAGGGTCTCAGACTAGGTTGATCTTCTCAGTCTGACAGATCGATCATCGTGATTCGGGGCAGCGACGGAGTGAAGTAGATGACCCTGTGGAGATTCTGTCTGCAAGTCAACGTAAGGTACGAGAATCCTCGCTCTTCAATACGACTGCAGTCACTGCACCATATATGTCTCCATCGCATTGCATTGCAGCAACTATTCGAGTCCATGTCTTCGCCACCGGTTTCGCAGCTTGCTCCTGTTTGTCCAACTTCGCCGCCTTCCGAAGTTCCATCTCACTTCCCAAGTCGGCAGTTCGACAGCTGCGCCAAGTTCTAAACTTGGTTTAGCCATGTTGAGGCGATGGAGAATGGGGGATCACCTTCGGCTGACGAGCACGATATCGTTGGTAGCCTGCGTGCTAACTGCCTCCAGTTGTCGATCGTCGGACGTCTGCTTTATCATTTAAAATCGAATATTATCTGTTTGGCGCTGAAAATGGTTTCTTTTTTCCCTACGAGAGACTGATTGGGACATTTATGTCTTATCACCGACCAGTGTCATATTTCGCCATCAAGATTCAGATCAAGACAGGATAATCTGATTGGAACTGCACCGATACAAGCCAAAAGAAGATGCTACTAGGTTCAATATATTGGCCTGAAGAAACCAGGAGGCTGCGAATGACGTCCGTCAATGAATAAAGGCACTCTGGAGTGCAAAAATACAAAAGCACACACCTCAAACCTCCTCCAGGACAAGATAACTGTACGGTCGGCCTCAGGCCCTTGAACAAGAAAGCAAGAGGGGTCAATAATCATTTTGACATGAATGTCATGAACAGGGGAGAAAGAATGTATAGGTCAAATCGTACTATTGACGGGAGAATGTCATCCAGGCCAATAGGAACATGCTCTGCAGAGGCTAAAAGGGGGAAAAGAGAGACTGCTCCACGGCAAAGGAAGCAAAGAACTAGAAAAAGAAACGAGAGACAGGCGTCATCCAAAATCCAAAGCCAGGATGGAGAGTGTCACAGAAGTGTATACCCCATCTATTGACTCTTGAATCTTGAATGTGCCCAATGCCCCTGTCCCCTGTCGACCAGGGTGCTGCTATCTTCGAGCCCATCAGCAATGATGATCCGATTGTATCACCTGGATCGACGAGAAAGCTTACCTGGGCCCAACGCTATAGACAGCCTGGTTAGATCGTGGCCTAGGGGAGCAGGGGGTTAACTTGTCCTGGATAAGGATGACAGGACCCGAGACAATGGGCGTGCTACCGGCGGCAGCAACTGAAAAAGTCCGCCAACACGCTACTGTACTTAGATCACCAATGACAGCCCTCTCCCGCTTCATCGTTCGTCCTTTGGGCAGCTGGGCTTCGTGCCACTGGCAGCAGATCTCCCCCGTCTCCGATTCCCCGACTAGTTCGGTTTCCTGCTTTGACGGCACGAGATTAAGCCCTTCCTCAAGTTCCTCTTTCTCTTTTTTTGTTTTATTTTATTTACCGTATCGAACCTAGCCAAGTGTCTAGTGGAGGTCCATCGGTCTGGCTCCTTTGACCACCACCCGCTCTAGATCTCGCGCGGTCATCGCTCCCAATGAAGCCGCCCCTTCAGTAGTCGCTCCTTCGTCTGGCCCAAGATACATATATCTGACGTGCTCGTCTTCTCTCCGATCTACATAACTTCTTCATATTTCAAAAGCAATTTCCCAACCATTTTTCATACATTTCCCACTCTCAATTGTTCGCATCTTCTATAGCATCCTTGGTCTTCTATATTACTTCTCTGTTTGCTATCCTCCAGTATCATACGCTACCTAGACAAAGATGAAGGCCTCCGTCCCAATTCCATCAGACGTGTGGGAGGATAAGAAGGCCTTGATTGCGGCACTATACAAGGACGAGGAATGGCCGCTAAAGCAGGTCATCAAGAAGATCCGCTCAGATAACTTCAACCCAAGGTACGTCCTCTGTCCGCGTGCAGTCTGCTTCCGAAACATACTGACTTAATCTTTAGTGAGACCCAGCTACGAAGCAGACTGAAGAAATGGCGTGTTACCAAGCCCTCCCGTCAGACAAGAAAGAAATCCGAAGAAACCACAAGAGATATCGCGGAGGCAAATTCTCCAAGACGACATACCGGCAACAGCTCTTTGAAAGTTCAAATGCGCACTCGGCCGGCGCCAACAGAAACAAGAGGCCCCGCCACCGACTCGGAATGGTACATGGCCAACGGAGGCTACGAGCCACATGCCTTACCTACGACGTTGTCACTTGAAGGACACGACATTCCCACTGTCTGGGCCCCAACGTCGAGTCAAAGCTCGCCCTCGAGCTCACCAAACAAGTCCCGGGTGAATTCCTTTGCATCCCTGGCGATTTCGACTTCATCCCCCTACAGTTCATCACACACATCCCCTTTGATGGATGGCGCCTTGCTCAATCCTACCCCCGCAATGACGCCAACCTACACGGATGCCTACCCTTTCACCACTGAGTCATGTTTACAAACGCCGCTATCAACCACCGCAATGGCTCCACCAGTTCACTGGGCCATGCCTCAATGGTACTCGATGCCTATGGAGGCGAACACTCGGGCCCCCCAATCATTCTACACAACCGGCCCTCTAACACCACCGATTGACCCAATGATGCACATGATGCACCCCCAACACGCCCAGCAGGTGTCGGACTTCCATGAAGGATTAAAGTCATGGAAGCGCATTGTACCCGTCCCATACGGTTCAGATATTACCGCACAAATGGGTCACAAAGTACGACAGCCGCCGAGGCCTCTGGAGCGGAAGGTATCGCTTCCTTCGAACATAGCCACCAATCAGCATCCGACTGGAGTGGTCACGCCAACATCTCCTTACTTTACTCACGGTCAACATCCTGCCATGTGCTCACCGGGCTATACATACCCGGGTCCTGACCCTCTGGCACATCGGCCGAGCATCGATTTTTGATGCAAACTTCGCAATGTTATACATGTTTTCAGCATTCATTGCTTTCTCAAGGCAGCTCACTGTCCCTCTTGTTTGTTCTATTTAATCGTCTTTCTGGTCTCTGGTCCGGCTCTCCTACCTGTACTTGGTTTGGTGATGCAGCGTCAGCAGACCTGCATTGGTTGCATTTTTGATTACTACGAACATTGCCATGATACAGGCATGGAGTGCTTCATTGGGTGGCTATCCTTGTTTTCTTGATATCCGGGAGTTAATACAGGTTCAATCGCATGTATAGTGGGTTTTTAGGCAAATATGTTGTTGCATGGAGCCGGTTCAAGGAATGAGGACCATAATGATTTGGAATTCAACTTTCGGGCCCGCTTCGCTTCGCTTACATAGTATTATATACATACATAGATTCGGGTACTACGCATACATACAGTACATACTACACTATGCATATGTTAGTCTCGATTTGAAGTTGATACAGGTCAGATTTGTCAAAATTGATACCTCATCTCGGTACTAAATTCCGGGTACGTTTGCATAGTACATGAAAACGATGTTGATAATGAAAATGAGGATGGTCTTCTGGTATGTAGTTATTTTTAATTATTCTCGGTGTATCAGTAGCTGTTGTTCTTATTATTGTGTGGTCGTTACTCGCAGGGATCCGACTAATATGGACTAGTTAAGGTGAGTCAAATGGATCGGTGTTGATATCCGACAACCTCGGCATCTCCCTTGCTCGGTTGTCTTGCGGGGAGGAGTGCCACTCGCAGTGGCATTGATCTGCGACTCCAGCATTCTTCCACGTTTCTTGAACCTCGTGTTTGACCTTGAATTTGCGATCAATATATATATATATATATTACAATCGCTTTTAGACTCTACACAGTATTGGGCAAATCTCTCTGGACAACATATCATCACAATGCGTGCTATCCAGGTTAAAGAATATGTCAAGGTGAGCACATACCTCCGTTCTTGAACAGTATCCTTCTGATTGACAACATCCTTGTACGAGTGTTTACTGATGAGTACCTCAGGGTCCCCTCGACCTCCAAGTAGCCACCCTCCCAACACCCACCCCCTCACCAACCTCCTACCTAATCGAAATCCACTCCGCGGGGACAAACTTTTTCGACCTCCTTCAAATTCGCGGGAAATATCAACACCAGCCGCCGCTCCCATGGATTGGTGGCGCCGAATTCGCCGGCGAGATCGCCGCGCTGCCAACGCAAGGTGGCCCATTCAAATATAGTATCGGGGACCGGGTGTTTGGGGCTGCGCAGGGTGCGTATGCGACGCATGTGCTTGCGGCTGAGCAGACGCTCTTACCTGTTCCGAGTGGTTGGAGCTTTGAGGATGCGGCGGGGCTTTTTGTAACTGCGCCGACGTCGTATGGCGGGTTAGTGCAGCGGGCGAATGTCAAAGCTGGAGAGTGGGTGCTTGTTCATGCGGCTGCTGGCGGGGTAGGGCTGGCTGCGGTGCAGATTGCAAAGGCAAAGGGGGCGACTGTCATTGCGACGGCTGGGACGGAGAGGAAAAGAGAGGTTGCGAGGGCGTTTGGGGCGGACTATGTGATTGACTATAGTAATAAGGCGTGGCCGGAGACGGTGAAAGGGTTGTGTGCGAAGCATCGGAGTGGGAACGGGAAGGCCGGCGTGGATATCGTCTATGACCCTGTGGGAATGATTGATGCGAGTTTGAAGTGTGTGGCCTGGAATGCGCGGCTGCTGGTTATTGGGTTTGCAGCTGGGAGTATTGAAAAGGTTGCCTTGAACCGAGTGCTATTGAAGAACGTCAGTATTGTGGGCTTGCATTGGGGACAGTATGCGAGGTTCGAGAATGAGGCCGTGGACCTGGTCTGGAAGGCGATCTTTGATCTAATTGCGCAGGGGAAGTTCAAGGGGACGGCTTTTACGGATGAGAGTTTTGTTGGGTTGGAGAGTGTTCCTAAAGCATTGCAGGCGCTGGGGGGTAGGGAGACCTGGGGAAAGGTCGTCGTCAAGATCATTGATGACAAGCCTAGCAAGTTGTAGATACTACGCATGCCCTGCCTGGATAGATATGCCAACTATATTCTTTGCATTAATATGCTATATTTGTATATAATGGATGTAGGTGCGCAAGGAGTCATGTTCTCGTAGGAATAGAAGAACATGAACTATGAAGGCCCTGATTCGTCTAGCAACTTGAACTTGATGTTCCGAACCAGAAGGTCCAGCATTCCAACTCCGTTCAATCACAGCCACAAGACGTGACGTGTGGTGACCGTCCTTCGAAAAGAGTCCGTTACATGTGTCTGCTCCCAGTAGTCCGAGGACAAATGGCAGGCTGACAGGGACAGATGGATTGCGTAGTTGCGATCAGCGGTTCGCAAAGTCATCATCATCAACGCCAACAACATCGAGTTGAACCAGCTGGTCTCAATCGAAGGAAATGTCGACAAGTTCTGGAGGGCTTTGTTGATAAGCCAATATCGAGGTTGATGAGACTGTCTGCTATGACATAATTAGGAGACAGTTTGCAGCCACAAAGCCATCGTGAGTGTTGTCCGCCAGAAATGACATGAATATTCTGCTGTGTTGTGTTGATCAATTGACATCGAGTGTTGTTGGCAGCGAAGAGATTTTCCGAACGAGGAAAGATTTTGGGTGGTGCTATGCGTTAGTCAGCATCGGTGTATCACGTGGTTGATATAAGATGTGATTGTTAACGATTCCATTGATACCAAAGCGTATTCGGTGAACGGAGTTATTTCCTGATACTATCTTGCAAGGCCGAATCCCCTTATTAGCGTGCCCGACAACAATATCGGAAGTGGCTGTGTTGGTTGAGCCATGCTGACCAGGCGTGCAGGGTCTGGACATGGCTCAGTGAGTCAGTAGTCTACTGTGCGTCTGGACCCTTGTGAAGTCATCTTGATTCTGATCATGAGCCTTCTCCCTTGGTCTTTCCTCGCGGGTTGATTCGAAAGATCTGCCATTATTCTGTCCGAGATCAGAGGCGACACCGCGATTGTCGAATTTCATTCGCTGGAGATGAGTTCATGGTTCTTGGCACTGTCACTGAGACGACAATTTGACTGATTTCCCTGGGGGCAGTGTTAAAGCTTATTCTGCAAAATCAAACATAAAGGACCCTGCAGCCCTACGCTTGCTCACCGTTTGCAAGGGCTTTTTCTTATCATTAGCTCTTTCTTTGTCCGCAGCAACAGCAACTTCCTATATTAGCGACGGGGCACCTCCTCCTTTTCAGCTTGCACTTGACCATCGACTCTTTCGTCCACGGTCCGTTGGCATATTACTAGTTATTCAGCTTCTACACTCCCTGGGCCTGCATAGAAGATATTTTCTGAGATACTTTGAAACTCTTGAAATTTGCTTCCCTTCCGCTCAATCACGGCCCTTCTATCAAACCCTGGTCTATTGGTCGTTAGTCTGGCAGTTGCAGACTAGAGGTAATCAATACCTGTTTTTGAATATAATAAGGAGAATAATCTGACATGCAGGCTAGACCACAACACTAAAACCATCGTCATTCGAGACCCTTAACCTTTACAATGAAGGTCGCATTTGCAACTACTATTACGCTACTCCTGTCCAGCATAGTCACTTCTCTCGATATTTCGCCATCAAACCTAGCTGTCCGTCATAGCGATGCCACATCATCGACACGTGAAGCCCCAAGGATGGAGGGGCGGGATCTAGAGAAGCGTCGTGGCGGAGGAGGCGGCGGGCGAGGTGGCAGCAGTGGCAGCGGTGGGAGAGGAGGTGGACGCGGAAGTAGTGGAGGTAATGGAGGTAGTCGTCCAGGTTCGACAAGGTGAGCTAAAAAAAAATTGCAGACCAGACTCCTGGAGAAGTGATTCTTTGTAGACAGGGCACATGTCAGCGTCGACAGGGCACTGAACCTAATTAGGCCATGGTCTAATCGAGACAACACATGTTACTCTTGACAGGGTGCTAGAATGGATTATCCGACACTTCCACTGCCCTGTCAATAGTGATACCTACTGATTAGACAATGGCCAAACTCCATTTAGTGCCCTGTCAACGCTAACATATTCTCTGTTTACTGAGGATTATCTTGGGGGAATATATTGCAGTTTTCTGACCAGGATTATAGCTCCAACAGTAACAGCGGAGGCTATACAAGCAGTGGCTCTGGCCCAAGGCCTACGTATGGGCGCAGTGGTGGATTCTATGCTGGAGGTTCTAATAGACCTTATCAAGCAGGCAGCCGGTCGCCATTGGGTATTGCCCCTTTTTTCTTGCCAGTGGCTGCTCTGGCCTTCTTCCCAGGGATATGGCTGTACGGAGCACACATTTACCCTTACCACAATCCGTACCACTACATCAACGATACGAACCGTCTAAACGAGTCGATGCCTGTTATCTGCCTGTGTGAAGAATATGTGTCTTGCGGATGTGAAGACAACAACAACAGCACCTACTATGAATCGCTGTTTAATGGGACACAACCGAGAAATAACAGTATCGTCAAGGTCACAGATGTCAATGGCACCCAAACTATCGCCATCAATGGAACGCTACCAAATGGAACCACAGCCACCGATTCGGATTTATCCTCTGCCACAACCCTGACATTGATGCAAGCCAGCGGATATTGGCTCATAGCTGTCATAGCTGCCAGCGCCGTTTATACTCTGTGAACAATTGGTCGCGATTAAAGCCTCTGGCTTGCATATTGCATGTGATTACAACTTTTCCCAATTCAGATATCTGTTTAGGGTCAGAGCTGTGTTTTAACATGGTAGGACTACAGGTTTTTTGAGCGGGTACTGCAAAATGCAGGCCAGAGGCTATACAACTATGAGGCCGTTAGCTTGACTGTTTTGATACCCAGATCCGAGGAGACAGGTTTTCCTTATCTTTAGTTTACGGCGTTGATGAAGACGACGAACATTTCCCCCCCTAGCTACTTGAACAATGGGCTTGCTTACTCTATACCCTAATGAAGGGTTGTTTGATTACTCCCAGCCCTTTGAGTATTACCGCTCTCTGTAGTTGGACGAAATACCATTTCGATGGTTTCAGAAGATGATATCTATAATCTCTCCGAGAGCCTAGTTAATCAAAGCAACGGTGGAACGCCCCAGACTAGTTCACGACTAGTCGGTCGAATTCGATGAGATGAATTGCGCTGAAGCCCCGAAACTCCGAACATAAGAAGCCACAGGTACGACAGACACTCGATATCTTTCAATAATATTCAGTAGTTCGGTGAGTAAAGGTACCCAAGCCACTGCCTTGAAACACCTCCTTGTTCCGCGTTCGGATGTAGAGATTCTATTGTTGGCATATAGCTGGCTCGGCATCGCGGTTGAGGATCCATGGAAATTAAGAGATGTACTCCGTAATGCTCGGCGCTAAATCAGGCACACCGCACAACTCCTCTTCCATTGGATGGTTGATGGAGCTGGTTAATCTCGTTTGAACCATGGTTCTCATTCCACATTCCAGCACCTCGACATTATTATTATGATTGAACAATGAACATCAGTTCGAGCAGGTTGTCCCGCGAGCGGGAACAAGCCATGGCTTGGCGCCAAATGCCGATGTTGATGGTGCAAGACGAAAGTAGGCTTGTGATATGGAGCAATTTCCCTCGTGTTAAGAGCCCAGCCAACGGCAGTGCCAGCAGCCTAGTACAACTCTAGAGTAGCCCCCTTTCCATCTTCCTGTAGCCTGTCTTTCTCTCGTCCATCCTGAAGTTAATCTTTCAAACACCTTTCTGACTCTCGTTGTCGTCGTTCTCTTTGTTGTCTTTCCTACAAGGGCTGCCACTCGTTTTCGGTCCCATTCACTCTTTGTTTACTCTTCGACTTCAACAAACAACGAATCAACTGTCGCTCTTTACATCTACGAACAACGCAACACAACGGCCTTGCGCCTATCCAACAGATTTATTACAGACCACTACTACTCTATCTTCGTGAAACGATATCAATATGCAACTCCTCAAAACCCTCCTCTTCGCAACCGCGACATTCGCCCCCCTCTCCCTCGCAGCCCTCGCAAACGGTGGATCTGCCGGCGAAATCGAGTCTATAACCTCCACCCGCACCACAACCATCACGGTTACCGTCCAAACTCCTACTCCTACTTCCACCTCCACCACCACCACCACCACGACTACCACATCGAGCAAGCCCATCATCATCACCCCTTCCTCCACATTGATGCCTACTTTCACCCCCACGCCGACCCCCAGCTCCAGCTCTATCATCGTCAGCAGCAAACCGCCGTCCACGGTCGTGCCGGCTCCTTCTTCAACTATCGGATGGGGATCTGGATCTGAGTCAGGGAGTGCGGTTGCCGAGACTCCCTCAACTGAGGCGACGTTCACTGGCGCTGCTGTTCCCGGCGCGAAACTTTCCGGTGCTGGTGTAATGGGTGCTGGATTGGCTGCCCTTGCATTTATGCTCTAAGCTTTTATATGAACAGGAGCATATGGAATACTAAGTAGCGATTATTGCTGCGCTTGTTATGACATCTGGCAATGCTGATGGCGATGGTAATCGCCGACCATGTTCAGATGGGGCTAATTTGACTTGACTTGAACTTTTCTTCTCTTCCAACCTATTTTCTTATCTTTCTCTTCGTTTCTTGTTGTGATTATTCATTGCCCTTGGTGTGTGTATCCTAGGGCATTGGAATGTGTACATAGAGATCGATTTCATTGTTTTTTCATCTTCAACATTCTCTAATTGTTTATCTTCGCGCATTGTATTTGTATATTGGTATGCGCAATTGATTAGTTTCTCAACCGCTTACACGTAACAATAGTTGTTAAGATGTACAGGTGCAAGCACACGTGCCACAATAAGACGTGGAGTATGATTCGAGGTCTCCTAAATGGTAAATGATCGATTGCACGACAGGATAAACGAGTAAGGGATATCAATCGGTTGCCAAAGAATGTATGGAATATTCGAAATCGCCAACGAACGTGTTCGGGGTATAATGCGGTATGAGAATTGAAACAAGTTGACGATATGGTCTGGCTGGCAGACTCGTGGACGTGGAAGTGAAAGAGAACATTATACATGGAGGCAAAACAAGGTAGATATCGTGCATCAGGGCGAGATACCATATCGGGCGCCAGTGTAGGGTAGAGATGGAGGTAATGGGAATGGGAATGGGGAATGATATATGAGAATCAGCAGCACCCAGAACCTTTTCTCTGATGGGAGCCGCTCAATCGAAAGACGTCTTCCCACTCACGCATGCCGCCACCCCGCCAGCCATTTCCGCCACCCTTTCGTCTTGTATTTCGGCGATGAAGTTGGACAGCACTATCATCAAGCGTCATTTGACTTCGGACGCTTGAAGCATCACTCGTACCATGGCCGTACATGCCGCCATCTCCGTATTGAATGCCGCTTTGCGGATCATCGGGGTCAATTTCTCCAAGCTCGATTTTCGTAAGGATGATGCGCGCCAAACGTTGGAAAAGCTCCTCTACTCCGTCTCCAGTGAGGGCAGATACCTCTACAACGGCGGGGATGTTTGATTTAGCGGCCCATGTTGATGCTTCCTCGACGCTGACTTCACGACCATGTGAGTCGCGTGTAGCTGTCATCCTCGTCCCGGTTCCCATGTTGCTCATAGAACGAAACGAGCCACCGCCGGAATCATAAGGGAAAGATGACTGCCGACTAGAAGCGCTAGACGGGGTCACAGGCGGTCGCGTCCCATCATCGGAGAAATCGCCGCCCGTAGAAGATTCTTGTGTGAGATCTGCCTTGTTCCCGGAGAGAAGAACTGTGAGATTGGGAGATGCGAGAGCACGAGCATCCATCAGAAAAGTAGGGAGGGAGGAAAAAGATGCGTGCGACGCTACATCATAGATAAGAATCGCGCCCGCAGCTCCCCGATAGTAAGACCTCGACACCGATCGAAACCGTTCCGTCCCTGCAGTATCCCATAATTGTAGTTTAATCCTTGTCCGTCGGTGGCCGGTGCCTAATTTGACGATCCTAGAGGCGAACTCAACTCCGATCGTTTGCGATGATAGCACTCTCCCTACAAGCGCACATAATATTAGCGAGCCGGTTATCCAGCTCGAAGATCTTATGATGGATGAGCTCAGACAGGAGACATGAGAACCGTACATTCGTCTTTTACGAACCGATGAAGCACGCAAGACCTAATATGAAGCAGGTCGGTAAGTATAGAGCTTGGGTAGCTGTGGGGGTAGGGGGCACTTACTTTCCGGCACCACTCGGCCCAAGGAGAATGACCTTGGCTAGATAATCATACATGCTCTCCAGCTCCTATTGCAGTCAGAAAGGGCCCCAGTGACGCGTGGCTTGAAGGCCACATATAAAGCATGGAAGGGCCGCGTATGATCGCTTAAAGCGGACATATCCGGTCAGCATACCTGGTTTCTTTCGGGCAGAGTAGAAGTCGATGAAGCATTTGAATAACCCCTTTGGCGCGCCATTTTGCCGAGCACGTGCCATTAACGGGGGAAGGTGAGAGGGGGAGGAAAGAGCTGAGGTCGGGGGAGTTTGGGAGATGACGGTGATCGTGATGGTGAGTTGTTCCTCGCCCTTTATCTTTATCAGGCAGGCTAACTTGAACCTACAAATAAATGCGCGGCCCCCTGAACCCCATAGTTCATTATCGTTACTCCACCATGATCTTCAAAGATATAGAAGCAAAGACGAGATACGGTCAATACCTCCTTCCCCTCGGTCGACCATTTTGCTATATTGATTTACGCTAGAGGCGCGGATTCAGGATCGCATCGCGCGGCTGAACCGAGGCCACATGCAAGCAACACGTTACTTAGGAGTGATCCATTAACAAAAAAATATCAGGTTCATTCAAACTATCTATCATTATCATATCTGTGGGGTGCTTCGTGAAATCCTCCCTTACGCTAATCTTTGGCTTCGTCGAGGTAATAAAAAAAAGGTTATTTCTTCACATGAAACATATTGCTTTGGCATAGCATGCGAGCAAGAAAGAAGTCGAAAGAAATCGATCGAAGATGAAATGAATCATCCCAGAAGGAAGCATTGTCATAATACATGAGAAGTCAAGTGTCAACTAAAATCAATGGTGCCTCTGACGCATTTGAACCACGGTGGTCCATCCTTGACAGCATTTCTTGCTGATTTTGTGCTCACACCAGCAACAGTTGACAGGACCAGACGGTAGATCAGTCGTTACTCGTGTGCGCAACGACTTCCGCTTGAGCTCAAACGTTGGCACCGAGTTTATGGATGACTCATGCAACGTACGTGACCCTGCTAACTGGCTGATCAGTCTTTCAGACAAGGCATTCCGCTCCCAAGCGGCAAGCTCTTCATCTAAAGCTGTTGACAAGGGATCGGAGTTCGTCAAGCTCGCATATACCTCCGACGGTAGGTCATGCCAAAACTTGCAGCGGCAGCAAATAACAAAAAGTTTTCCGACAAATTGGTCACGTCCAGGCTGCCTTCTTCTGACCTGTTTCGGTTCTTCTTTGGGATTGAAGGGAGCTACTGCACTGTGGAGAGTTGAAGAAGTGTCTTTCTTAGATGCGGCATAGAACTTATTATTCACTGCGCGTGCTTTTGCAGGAACGCGGCAATCGTCATCGTCTGAGGCATTTGATATGACTGATGCAGCTTCGTCTGCCGTGTTATAATCCGATTCAGACTCGGGCGTTGGCTCGGTTGACGGGTTGCTAGTTGGCCGTAGTCTATGGTCCGAGTTCGGTGTTGGCTCCGGTGACTGTGATATAGCCCGGCTGTTTCGCTTTGGACTTCTCGGTGGGACTCTTGGGGAGGAGGCTCGTTCCTGAGGTTGGGGGGGTGACAGTGTGGCGTTTGGATCGGGACGGCTACCGGTAAGGTGACCTGTCACTTTGTTTAGTGAGTTATAAAAGCGCGGTTTCATTAGCAGTCCTGATGGAGCTGACTGACTTGGCCTTGAAGTCGGTATTTTGCTCATAAAGCTCCGAGGGTTCTTGATTCCTGCGCTCGGCGAACTTGTCACATTCGGTTTTGCTCTAGGGCCATTCTCGAGAGCACGCGGTCGCCTTATCGCATCAGGAATCTGAGGGCTCGCTATTGTTGAGGCTCTTCTGAGAGATGGTGGCGCATCGTCACCGTTAATTGTCTGGGACTCTGCGAGGGGGGAGGACTTGAACTTCTTATGTTGTCTTTGTACAACGCCGTCGGTGGACGTTCTCGTCATCATATTCAATGACGAACCTTGGGGGACTGCAGCCGAGTGCGATTTCGAGTCGATTCCGGCTCGATCGGCTTCTGTAGGTGCGTGTGCTTCCGGAAGACTGAATACGCGAGGCCTGCTGGGATGCATTGTCTGGCTTACTGTCCCTGAAGACGTTACACTTCTTTTTTTAGAAGTTAGATTTGCGGTAAACAATGCTCGGTCTAAGTCCGTCTGTTGATGGGCATCCTCCAACGGGGTTTCTGAATTGGTACGTTCCCTTCTGCCCCCACTTGACATGGGAACCACTGCGCCAGGGAAAACGGCGTCTTCGTTCTGGGTGATCGATTGGCTAGGAAATTTTGAAAGCTCTAGAGATTGCGTTGACACTTCAGGCGACGCGAGCAGGGCGTTCTTCCGCGCAGCGAGCTCCTTCGATATCGCTGTGCTCAAGCGCTCTGGCAGGGTCGATGAAAGTGAGGGGAGTGTGTTTTGGGTGTCGTTCGGCGGAGCTTCGTCAGATCCGAAATACTGCGCATTATCAACCCCGTCTATAGAACTGGACCGGGATCGAGACCTTCGCCTTGCACTCGAAAATAAGGAAGAAAGACGTGAAGGAGGCCGAGAACGCGATTCATCCCCACTCATGCTTGATGACCTACTCGAGCTTCCTAGGGGCTGTTTCTTGGTAAGTCTGCGGGATTCTCTTCTCAACACAGCGGCGTCTCCCGTTCGTTCAGCTTCTTCGAGCTTGAGCATCCTCTTCTCAACCTCGAGTCTTTCTGCTTCCAATCGCTTTGTAGCTCGTCTGTCTTTCTTTTGAACAACACTATGGCTCGTTGTAACTGTCCCATTGGCATCATGCTTGGGCGAGAGATCAAAGACGGGTGAGGCTTTTGCTGATTGTTGAGGCTCCAGGTGAAAGGACTGGAGGGAGGAGTGTCTGGATTCAGTATTTAAACCTGTAACCTTTGAACCCAAAGACGAGTATGAGCGGCGGCTATGCCCATTGGAACTGATATCGGACAGTCCATGGTTTGCATATTCACCAGAGATGTTGTCCTTCGCGGCCGACCGTATGGGGTGACTCAACCGTTGAGGGGTCGTTGTTAGATAGTCCGCGATCGAGGAGCCTTCTTCACTGCCACTCTTTACCTTCAAATAGTCAATATCAGCGGAAAATCTTACTGTCGCCAGTCCAGGGGTTGATGCTTATAAAAGTGTACAAATCGAGATAACAAGCACTCACATCAGCTGTCTTATCAATGTGAAGCATTCGCTGCAACTGCTTGGTGATGGAAGGCCTCCGAGGCCTTCGACTCTCACCACCAGATTCAACAACCGCTGGCATCACGAATGACCCTGGACAATGAAAGAAGAAGATAAAGACGGAGACTTTCCAATGACGGCGGCGGGTTGCGCAATTTTAATGAAAACCTCCGAGTGGGACACCCATAGCCACATTAGTAACAATCCTAGATCATCGTCGATCGAGTGAGATTCAATAAAGCCCCAGAAGCATATTCAAGTCACACACCGTCAAAGCCCGCTGACGTCCGGAGCAGATGGGGCAGAATAGGCGCGTAGACCGTTTGGAGAATCGGGCACTGAAAGAAAACCATTGCAGCGGAGCACGGAGTTTTGTACAGCTCAAGCCCATAGGTGCACAGGTCACATGAAGGTGCAACCTCAAAGGAATTTTCTGAATAGGGAGAGGCAAAGGGGAGAAAAATAAAGTATTGTATGGGAACACATCAGGATTGCCCAACTAGGTTAAGTGGTGTCTCACTGACTGCATCCCATGCATGTATGAATGTACTGAATGTACACTGAGTTGCGGTTCCCACGGAGTTAAGTAGTTAGGTATTAGCTAGTTAACTAACTATGGAACTTACACAGGCAGGAGGCTACGCCGTACATTGTATATATTTCATGATCCCCGGTTCGAATCTTAAGGTTCCAGCTTCCTATTCGGTGTTCCACGGAACCAGATCTGACGGTTTGGGTGGGCTCATTGGATCTCCTGAGGTTTAGTGAATCCTTGACTCCTAGGAACATGTACCTGTATGCAGCATTTGATTCATTCAATTCAGGTGAGTGTTTGAGACCCTTGACTAGGTATTGCTCAAAGACTGAGCACAGCCACACTAAGACAGTTATAACCCAGACTTCGCAAACTTTCACCGCATATTCTAGTTTCCCAAAACTACATATCAATACCTTCCGCAGAACTGCACTGTCAGACGCAAGGGGCAGTAACACACATCTGACTCGAAAACGCCCGTCGGTATCTCGCCCCAGGCTTACGGATTACATATAGCACTCCAATGACAAAGACATACGCCCCCCCGGCAGGACCGCCACCAGGCTACAATGATGGTCTCACAGGATCTATCAATGTGAACTCAGAACCACCTCCATACCACAACTGGCAGGAGGCCGTACCTGACACATCGATGCTTCCTCCACCCCCGGTTAGCGGTAACTACACCTCAAATTCGGGGAATGCGTCCACGGACGATGCAGAGCGGGCACACGATTTCTGCAATAATACTCCGCTTTATCGCCCTGCTTACCCATCTGCCGCTGTACGCAACACCGTACAAGAGTATGACATTGACCCTGTTCCGCCAGCTGAGTTCCGCGGGAGTATCAACAAACATCAGGACCAGGGATGGTGGAGAGTGTCAACAAGAGACAGGAGCGGCGATTGCATCTTGGTGACGAACTTACCTCTTTATTTCGCACTAGGGGATTCACCATTTATCACGGAGAGGACCAAGACTGTTTATTTTGAAGCTAAGATCCTGGGGCTCCGTGCTGGACCGACGTATGCTGATGCTAGCGGACTGTCGATTGGGTTCGTGGCACAACCGTACCCAACTTGGCGGTCGCCCGGTTGGGAGCGAGGTGGCCTTGGTGTATTTTCTGACGACGGCTGTCGCTTTGTGAATGACAGTTGGGGTGGGAAGGATTTCACCACTGCGTTTCAGATCGGAGAAACCGTGGGCTTGGGAATGACGTTTCAGCTTCTCGAGAGCATCAATTCTTCAATGTCACCACACGGGGGTCGGAAACTGAATATCAATGTTTTTCTTACCCGGAACGATCAACATGTGGGCGGTTGGAATCTATATGAGGAGGTAGATGAAGAGGCGGGCGGTGTTTATGGGCTGGAAGGTGACTTTGACTTGTATCCGGCCGTGGGGCTGTTTGGGGGTGTTGACTTGGAAATTTGTTATAATCCCACAGGCTGGTCTTTCCGACCTTAGTTGGCAACAAATAGGCCTCATATCCGTTTTCGTCCACGGTCGAATGCCTGCCCCGGAAGAGATATCGAACGAGGAAGGGATTTTTGACACGAAGAATCAGCAGTTGGGGAAGCAGGAGGTGATAGACTCCAATAGTATAATTACTGTCCCAGAGTCTCTATCACGCTTATTACAGCAGATGCTCTAGACCCTCAAATCTAACCATCCCTAGAAGTTCTCGCATGATGGTATGGCTGAAGCTTCGTCAGCCCACCATGACGAAAATAGCAGTATGTAGTTCTACTAAAGTAGTATACTCTGTACGTTCTATTAGGGCCCAGCCACCCTCGGATCGCATGTCATATTATGTAGTGGGGTAAGACACCTCAATTATAGCGTAGCGTGGGAGGAGGGGGAGGGAGGAGGAGGGGCACTGATATGGTGACATGCGTGAGACATGCCGCGGAATGAACCACAAGATCTGCCAGGATATTCCCTGCCGATCTATAGTCGGTAGAAATACCTGCACATTAGTGCTTCGGGGGGAAGCATGAGGCTCAGTTCCGGTGGTCGTCAGGAACTTGTCATCAAGGGACTTTCGACGTGCATGGACGAGATGACGGGCAGCAAATTCAATCCATCTAGGCCCAAGGGCTTCGGATCAGAGCCGCGAGCGTACCTGAAACCTGAGGCTTTGACGTCATAGGCTAGCTTAAATATACGCGTTCTGTTCCTTTCAACCTGTGAGCCAGGGGGGAACCTGGTAATCGTGGGAATATCAAAGAGAAGATGGTCATTTTCATCTTGATCAAAAGAAAATAGTCCTTTCTAGACGACTTTAGATCCTTCTGTCCACAACCCTTAATGTTCAGATGCTCATAGCGGGAAAAGCGAGGTAATGGGTCATCTTGACTCGCGAGTAAGCAGGTACATAGCTGTGTATCCCAACAAGCGTTTTCTCCTGCACTAGTCCGAAAACCAATTGGCTTTTGACCAACAGAAAGGGTTTATGATGCTATGAGCCAAGCAAAGGATATGAATACAGAAGACTCAGAGCCAAGTACTTCCACACTTCGCTTGTAGCTTCATTGCACTTCTAGTACTTGCGTCTCTTTTGCCTAGATCGGCCCGAGGCAAAGTCCACAACGGTCGAAAGGCGAACAGTAGCGAGGTTGATATTTCATGCTGTTGAAAAATTCAGGGCTTTCGAGTCAGAAAGGCGATAGGGCAAGAGCTTTGAAGTTTAACCGTCTACTCCGTAGACTACTCCTTGAGTCCGTATATATGTTGTTCTGAAGTGATCAAAACTCCAGTCAAACGAAAGAGCGAAAGACAAGAGCGAACAAGGGACCATTAATTATCATTGGTGTTTGGCAGAATCTTAGTTGCAGTAGTGCTGCAGTTGGTCACTAAGCCAACTTAGCCAAGCCTGCTATGGGAGACTGGGAAAGTTATGCAGGCCAGACCCGTTAAAAATCGTCGGCCGGTTTGCGCAGCCTATGATAGGCCATCCTCCTGGTATCAACGACTGAGAGTAGGACTGTAGGAGGGCCGTAGGCTATGTATGGTTCCACTCCTTGACAAGACGAGAACCTCCGTTTCAACGTCCGCTCATTTGCGACGAGTCTCCGTGCTTTTTGTAGGCAGGTGCTCCGGAACGGAAAGAATCATGCATAAATAGAGGATCTTAGTACGAAGTAGGTATTCTTAGCATTAATGCTGTTATTGGCTCGCTAGTAATAATTTACCTTGCGCTGATCTGCAACACCGATGTATTCCGCACTAATCCGTACATAGTATCTCGACTCGAGATACTACTGTTTTCGTGTTCAATATTCAAAGCTTCGCCGCCCAGCCTGCGGCGGCAGCCCCAAGTTGCCTTGCCAGGAAGCATTCGCTAGTAAGCGAAATGCGAAGCCCCGAAATTCGGAATTTTATAGGTCCTTGCCCGATTCTTCCTTTGGAGACCAGGAGAATAGACTTATAAAAGTTATGATTACGGAGTAGCCTTGCCTCACTAAGAGGAGACTCAGACTGGAGACAGAGACTGCTTCCTCAACCGGCCGAATCCCACTGACGGGTTCCACTAGTAGACTATGGACTACACTACAGCATACTCCGTAGAGGCGGCGACACTAGCGGGACCGTTCAATCCATACTCCACCACTTAGAACAGAACACCTGAAGGCGAAAGGCCGAAGGGATTCAAGGGAGTCGGGACAACTCGTGCCAGCTCGAACGTATTTAATTATTATCATTAGCCATTTGGTCAAAGCTTCCCGAGGTGGCTGTCTCCTGTCGTGACTTGTTACACCATACCCCATACAAGCCTGATATTGAAAGCCCTAGGGACTCGCGGCATCCATATTTGTGGTCATATTATCCTTGCTACTCCTCATAAACGAGCCGCTGGAGGGTCTAACAGGTATGTATGGATTAATACCGCAAAATTCGATAACGGCTTCGAGAAATAGCAAAGGCCACAGCCTAAAGTAGATTGTTTTAACCTTTTTCTATAGAATTCGAAGATAGGCAGGCAGCAGGTAAAGAGTAACGTAGCCAATTATAACTAGTTAACCAGCGTGGGTGCTGACTAAGGTCATGTGACTAACTAACTAGTTACAACTTTCGACAAAACCACATGTCAATACGGAGTATATATTAGAGAGTTTCAAAAAAAAAATACGGCAACAAGCTGCTGAGTTGCAACTCGTCATTTACTCGATTCTCGCCTTTTTATTGCCTTGTTCAAACCCCTCGGTTTCAGATGTCATATCGTCGAGTCTCAACAAAGATATGGAGAATCTTAAGATCGGAGACGGCAAGGAATGCGAGGGATCTTCTTGCCGTTTGAAGGATCCAGACCATGTCCAAAAAAATATGAATGCACGACCCATCCAGCTTGTCACTGGTCAGCGACTAAACGCTGATAATTATTATTATAATACTTGTTGTTCAATGCTAGTTTGCTAGTTCAAGAAACATTCTGGAGACTTGCGAGTCCGAAGCAACAAGGATGTGGTGGAGTCGGTATCGAGGCGCATTTAGTGTAATAATCGATAAATTGACCTCAATCTCCAAACCTTTTTGAACGTAAATATTGATAACATAAACAGTCAGAAAACTGCTATCATGAGGTCGTGGTTATGTGTTGTTGTGGCCTTCTTCAAGCGACAGTAGTCTCATCGGACTTAAGAAATTCGTACAATTTTCAAAACTTCAGGAGTGATTTTGAGTGGTATTGCTAGAAAAGGTTCGCTCCACACATCCGGCACGTCCGTGTGTGGACTGTGGAGTTGATGTCCGTGCAGCCGAGATACGCATCTGTCTCACTCGGCCTCAAGAAATTGTTCTAAGCGAATCAAAAACCCTTGGCTCTTCAATCTGCAATGCTGGCTCTTTCTGGTAAGAAAACATCGCGCAAGAGATGACTCCGAAATGCAGCGTGCTTTGTGGCTGGCCAAGGGCAAATGCAGCGCCCGTCAGCTTCTCGAATCTCCCTTTCGGCTCTTGTTCCGAGGGATACAAGATGAGATTGAGAAGTTGGGGATCTCAAGGTAATCCACTGTCCGAGGTATTTGAAAGTATGGTACTCTCTTCCCTCAGTCAAAGGTTATTTTTGGGCAGACTCTTGAGGGTATTTGACCTTTGAGAAGAGTAGTAGCTTAATTTCAATTCGAAGAGAGCTTTATTCATGGTACAGTTTCTCGCTGCTGGGCCAAGGTTGTTTTCTTCTTTGCCGTTGTGCACAACACGGTACTTTCCCTATAGAGATAATGAAGCCAGGTGCAGTGCAGATTAGGATGCGAGCCGTCATCATCAGACAGGTGGTGCGTGCTTGCAAGGGTGCTCAGACCAGGCAGGCAGGGTACCAACGCCCGAAAAGTCTTGGTTAAAGCATGTCGCCCTTTGCGGTGACTTGCAGGAGGAGTTGATTATCATCTGCAGCCACTAGGGCCATTCAAGTAAGTCAACTGCCTATGTGTGGACTCCATGCGACCGCACCATGCTGTTTTTGGTGATAGCATGTTTCTTCGGCGCGAAGACCCAGCTTTAGTTTTCCTGCAAGTAACTTCTGAAGGCTGCTGTTGCGTCAATCTGGCCTTCTACCGATCCAGCGTGTGAGGGTGTGTAAGAAGAGTCAGGTCCCGGTTCGGATGGACATCGTGGACTGTTATCATGGGCCCATCATAGGTAGTTTTAATAAACCTGTCCGCGGTTGGGAGCCTGAGCGCAATGGTAAGATAACAAACCCCAATTTGATTTCCATTCATGCAGTATCCAGAGATGTTGAGGAAAATGAGTTTCCTTCAGCTCTGTGACAATGTTTCTGTACCCTCTGCACTCTGTATGATGATAGCAAAGTATGTGAATTGTGGCTGAACCTGAAATGTTCATGTTCACAATGGTGTGGAGGGTTTGTTTGCTGAGGTGGCGATTCTATGAACGGTTCGAGGCCAGAGGAATGGGGCAAGGCGGCTACACGATGGATCAAGGAATTGCTCATCAACCTGCAGAACTCGGAACGCTGATCAGTGATGACTGATGACAGGAACCACAAGCACTCATCAGGATTATGGTGGACACAAATTCCAAATAGCTCCTACTAGCTTAGAGCCTATTTATGCAAACATGCCCTGATGAATGTCATAGTTGACAACAATGATCACAAGCATTTTCCATTAATTCTTGGGATATGCATGTATGTCACGGAATGCGAAACCCATCTTCATCAGCTTGTGCTTCATAGCTACCCTGGGAGGCTGGGACTCGGGAGAGGTTGTACAGAGTCGGCGGGGTATCTAAGGGTCAGACCCCGAACCAGCAGACCACAATGGTGTATTGTAGCGTTGTCAGTTTGCCGTTGAATGGATCGCTGTACATTTTTGATGAGTTCAAATGAACCAATGCGCTCTTGAATCAAGTTGATGGAGTAGTAATATCGCACGTCCGTCGCGGCTGGGCCAAATAAGATGAGACGGGTCTCACCTTCGTGGATGCTCAACCCCAAACATCCACGACACCATCTCGACCACCCCATTACAGCATGATGCTTGCTTTTCAAGCAACCCAGTGACCGGGGTTGCACCCAAACGGCACTCACAGCTGTGGCTTCTTCGTGGAAAGGTATTATACGGGTTTAAAGATCGCCGCTAGGATCACCCTCGCTATGAACGTTTTTGGCTGGCTGGGGATCCTAGTACATTGAACAAGTATAACATTCGGGATTGCACGAAGACGGCAGCAGGGCTGAACGTTTTCTAATCTGCATTAGCACACGTACTTGACTCCATACGATGATCTCATTTGACTCACATCTGACTCTTAGCAAGGCCTTAAAATAGGTTGGTAAGAGGAGAGAGTTGGAGCTGAGCTGGAATAGGATTGCGAATCCTCGCTCATTTAGAGTTCTTGTTATTTTGCCGATATTTTCTTTTTCCCCCTACAAATGTTGTACATCGCCCGATCATCTGCAGAACAGAGCCGCCTGAAGACAGCTGATCTTCAGAAATTCTGTGGTTTGCCACTGCGAGCTCATGTGCTTCTACAGTGTTGTAATTCCATCCACTTACTAGCACTAACTAGAATGATAGAATCATGAGGTCCAGACAGGTGATATTGACATGGATATAACACGTGAAACCTTCTGGATGTTTAATTCTTACTCTAGTGTTGATTCAATCGATTGTGCTCTTTATGCCGATCGGAGATGCTCAAGACTTTGAGGGGGAGGTAGGGCCAAGCCGGGATCAGTGTTACCTTATGCAAGCAGTGCCAATATCGGACACCAAAATAAAGGAGAACACTATATCACTGTGTGGATGCCACTGAAAGTCAAAAAGGCAAGTCGTCAAAGCACGTTGTCAAGTCGCACGCCCGCGCCAATTTTCTCCAGTCCGAGTTACCAGTAATTCGATGATTTCGCCTATGTACCTAGGTACACTGGTGACTGATGCTGAATTCTAGACTTCTCAGAACCACTATGGTTTTTATTATTACATATTCTCCATGAGTTCAGCCCGTCAGTTCATCGGTGTCACTCACCTATTAGGTCTAGACAATAAGCCATGGGCGTTTTTAATTAATATCCATGAATAGAAGGATCGCTCCAACACCGTATGGACGGAGTACAAAAAGTACGATATAATCGGGGAAATAGGGATCGTTGCTTCTCATTAGTACGCACAAGGACACTAAACCGATGATACAATACTGACCATTATTATGGACAACAGACAAAAGTCTCTATACCGTATACTAATAGTACACGGAGTACTGTATCTGTGTAGGTCCTCCGGCGTCCCCCATCCTTAGAGCATCTTGGAGATAAATACCATACTCACAGTCTCTCAGGCTTCAGCCTGCTTTAGTTGAGCGAGGACCGAGATATCTAGGGTAGTCTAGTACTACTGTCGTCTAAGACTTCGAGTAGCGCCATTATTGTCATCCACACACTATCCCCACTCGCTAATCCATATCGCTGCATATGTAGTCGGTCGTTGCATGGGCCGCCGCCTCCACCCGCGCTATTCCTCCATTACATTACATTTCTTCTAGATCCAGGGTCTGACGCACGAGGCAAAAATACACCTGCATGACACTCAAAATGACAAAGGGAACTGGAGCCCTCAAGACAGTTTTTTTTAATTTTTATTTAATGTTTCAGGATTGGCTCAATTGCTGCTCTGGATACCAGTCGTGGACATGTGCCAGCTCTGCCTCGAGGCCGTCTGCGACAAATAATAAAGATCTCCAATGCCGCTGTCAGAGACTCGAGTCTTCGATTTTGGACATTCGCCTCCTTTGAAGAACCACTTTCCTGCGTGACCAGTTCTAGGAGGCAATTTCCCTTTCAGACTTCTGAAAGTTCATGGGGAACTCCCCTCGCCAGACATTCGTTTACTTTCGCCTCGCTACACAGTCTAGATCTCTTCATTCTTACCTCCCCTCTGTCTGTTAAGTCGGACGGGAGCCTCTCTTTCCATTTTACGGACTCGTTATCTTTCTACAATTTGCAATTGACTTGAAAGAACGGGATTGGGAGATACCATCGGTATCCAACCTCGCGGATCCATCAATCTCGCGCCTTGGACGCTGTGAACATTCTCGCAACCCAATGCGCCTCAAACTTGGCGACTAGGGAAGTAGATAAACGAGGCGATAGCAACCTCTTGGTATTGGATAAGTGAGGGTTTGAGTTAATCCCTAATAATGGCCATAACGTACATGCGAGCATTTATCGCTCTGTTGTTAGTGTTCCTCCTATTCCCTTGGGCTCTTGATATATCTTGCTCCTATACAGCAGGTTTCAATTGCTGACTTTCCTTGTCCTTACACAGCCTTTACCGGTATTTCCGCCTTGTTGTGAATCTGGTTTCATTCTGGACTTTCAAGCCTATACCTCCGCCAGAAAATCCGAAATTGACCGCTCAAGATGTGACAGTCATTATTCCTACGCTGGACGGCTGTGGAGAAGAATTGGAGAAAACAATTGAAACTATCCTCGAAAGCCAACCTTTTGGGCTTCTCCTTGTTACGATTGAGGCGAATAAAACAAAGGCTGAAAACATGATGAGCGGTATGCCTGCTGCTAAGTCACGAATCCGCCTTTTTACTGTCAAACACCCAAACAAACGCCGTCAAATGACCAGAGCCATCCCTGAGGTTCAAACAGCTATCACGGTGTTCGCAGATGACGATGTGATCTGGCCACGAAAGGTACTTGCTTGGATGCTAGCGCCTTTTGAAAAAGACGAGCAATATGGAGGTGTAGTGACCTGTCAACGCCTTCGTCGTGCGGTCAACCCTACCTTGTCGCAACGTGTCTGGGGTTTTCTTGGTGCCCTTTACTTAGAAAGAAGAAACTTCGATTGCGCCGCTACCACTCACATTGATGGCGGTCTACCTTGTATGTCTGGGCGAACTGTCGCGTATAGAACCCGAATTCTGCAGGATGATGCCTTCACCTACGCTTTCACAAATGAAGGGTGGTGGTTTGGAAAATATCAGCTGAACGCTGATGATGACAACTTTATCACTCGTTGGATGGTCTCACATGGCTGGGAGACATTCATGCAGTACCATCCCGAAGCAGAAGTTCAGACAACATTGGAAGATAACCAGGTTTTCTTGAAGCAATGTGCAAGATGGTCTCGAAGCAATTGGAGGAGCAATCTCACCAGTATGTTTGACGAGGGTCATATATGGTAGTAAGTCTTTTCTAGCCATCAATACCTTGCGATTATCAGTCATTAGCTAACGCTATGTTAGTCGCCAACTGTGGAGTGCGTACGCTGTTCATATGACAACGCTCTCGCCCCCTGCTCTTCTCGGAGACCTAGGTCTTATATTTTTATGCTATAAGGCTACTGTTTCCTGGGACGAGCAATCGCACGCACTAGCTATGGTACTGCTTGGAGTCTGGATGTTTGTCAGCAAATTTATCAAACTTCTAGGCCATTACATTCGTTACCCAATTGATTGGGTTTTTCTGCCCGTGTCTATCCTTTTCGGCTACTTCCATGGAGGTATCAAAATGTATGCTGTGACGACACTTAGTGCGGTACGTGATAAACCCCGTCTGCCTAGACTATGCGCGGCATGTGGCCCATACTCAACTTTTGAGCATGAGCGTCTTTTCCAAACACCGATCTCACTTTCTTGCCCTCTGGATCATTTTCCAGCCCCCTACCATACGGAAATCTACTTGCTTTCCGCTCGTTATAGCCTTTGTTCTATTCTAGTCACGCTGGAGAGAACATCACCTGTGAACTAATCATCTTGGCCTGACTGACTGTTTTCTTCAATTTAGACCACATGGGGTAGCCGAGAGGGTGCCGATGACTTCGACGAAGAGCGTATGAAGAAGCGAACAGATGACGACCCTCTAAAGAAACCCTATTACCCTACATTCAAACTCAACAGCAAAGATTTTCATCATCAACTGGTGCCAAACGTAACCTCGGCGGATATATCCTAGCCAGCAGCACATAGCAACCCCGCACATCCAAGTTACTTACACTTAAGTGACAGTCTCAGCGGCGCTGATGATGTTGAATCGAAAACACCAGGCGTGCGTTTGACATCTACGAAGAAACGGTTTATGACACCAGATTTCGAATATATTTGACGGGTTTCCGAATAGAAGTTTCAACGTCTTCCTGCCGGAATTCCCTGACCGATGTATCATCAGTCCGTACTCTTGCGAGAACCGCCTGCGCACCCTTCCAAGCCTGATAGTCGGTTTGACTCCAAGTTTGTCTTCGGCCAACACTAAGCAAGTACATCCGTGTTTTGTCTCTTTGCACTATTCCTTTTTCGAAGATTGCAATGTTTCCATGTAAATTACCACAGCGTGGGCAGGATCTCGTCGCTTCATTTCTGGGTTGAACAAAATTGTTTGCATTATTGCTGTTTCTTTGTCACTTTAGATCGACTACCTATTGGGAGGCTTTTTGAAATCACGTCTCGGTTTTTGTTGGTTGACCTGTTTTGCTTGCAACTCGAATAGTAAAAACTTATTCTAAGTAATCTAGACCAGGGTCATCACAGTGTGGCCGTGTTGAGAATACGTGACCCTACGGTATGTTTTTGATACTCTAGGGTGCTTGAGATGCGTTGAGACATGTTATAAAAGTAGTAGAAACAAGAGGAGATATGACGACAATATATTGGCTCACTTGGTTGCTCTATCTATATATACCTACCTGTCTCTTGTGGGGAAAAGAAAGTGTGGCGTTTGCGAGAATTATCCGTGGTGATAAGTATCCGTAGAAGTATCTCCGAAATCAATCACGAAAAAAGGATCTCCGTCATTTGACTTCTAGCAATTCAACGCGTGGGTATCTCCAGATTGGTGGTTGCTGAAGATACACTTAGATTCTACTAGTCATCTTCTCATTTTTCTTTGAAGATGCCCAGAAATGTGGTAACGGCGTTTCTTCGAACTTCCGCGGACCGGCCACTGCAGACGCTTTCAGCTGCTGCGCGCTATAATGTCCATGTCTCACGCGCATTCCACTTGTCAGTACTGAAGGCAGCAGTTGCCCATCCTGTCACCGCACATGGCCTGCCGCCAAATGCTCCTTCACCTGCCCCCGGGCTTGGTGATCATGTCAAACGGCAAACAGAAGGCGACGGCGATACTGGCGATACAGGCGATACTGGCGATTCGCAACCTAGGGAACTCAAGAAGCCTATAACTCTAAAGCAGCGCTTTTGGAAGAATGTTGATGTGCAAAAAAAAAAAGGTATCTCAATTAGCGTTTGGCCTTCTGTTTATCTGCATCTATGGTAACTAACCTACGCCCCGGCGCCTATAGGAGGAGACTACGAGGTTCTACTCGACAAACGACCGGTTCGGACTCCATCAAAAAGTGCCCTGACAATACCACCTACAAAACCGTATCTGGCACATGCGATTGCTTTGGAATGGGATGTCTTGACCTCCGCTCAGCAAGCCCTGAAGAACCATATGATCCCGTTAACGTCTTTGACTGCACGCGCAGGGGATATCAAACAGGAGGATGCCGCGGGAATTATGACGGTCCGAGACCAGATACTTACTACCGCGATGCGCTATCTAGACACGGATACACTGCTATGCTGGATGCCCGAACAAAGTGATTCTATTCCCGAGGAGGTAGACGAGAGCGGGAAAAGGCGAGAAACACTTCGGGAGTCACAGATGAGGGTTGCGAAGGATATCATTGCGTTTTTGAGTACTAAGGTATGGCCGGGGATTAAGATCATGCCGGTGTTGGACTCGAACAGTATCTTCCCTGCATCCCAGCCCCAGGCGACGAAGGAGATTATTCGACAGTGGATTCAGGGCCTGGAGGGTCATGATCTGGCTGCTCTCGAAAGAGGTATACTCGCATCTAAGAGCCTTCTGGTTGCTTCTAGACTGGTCGCCGACTGGAGCGAGAACTATCGTCATTTGCAACGGCCTGGGCAGCCTAAGTTCGGGATTGAGGAGGCAGCCGAGGCATCTAGCCTTGAGGTTAGATGGCAAACAGACATGTGGGGTGAGGTAGAAGATACTCACGATGTTGATAAGGAAGATTTGAAGCGACAACTTGGAAGTGTGATTATTCTGGTGAGCGGAGAGACAAGGTGAGGGGTTTGAGAGATCCTGTATTCTAGATTTCGTCGGATGTAACACTACTACTAGTACATATATAACTACTATAAGTCCTAGGTCTTTCTCAAAGCCAAATAGTCGAAATCTGTTACATGCTTGGGTCTACCTGTAGTAGGCCTAAATAGAGATAGACCTCTAATAGGGGATATATTCGTCAGATAGATTATTTACTACCTAATTGTAATTTGCCATCCATTTGAATATGGAAGGCTCATCTGATTCTAGGTAGGTAGAAACCCGCCAAGGCGCCACAGGCTTTTGGAAGATCAACAATCAGGTTCAGCTATTCATCCCTCAACCATCCTTTGACAGACTATTACGTTCGAGTTCATCTCTTATCATCCATCTTGTTTTTTTTTTTTTTCCGCCGAGTTTTATTCACCTATGCATATTTAGTGTCAAGAGAGATGACGGAAAAGGGCGAAGGGTAAGTGCCGCTTGTTCGGACAGTTATCTCCCAAGTTCCATGGGTCAAGGTTGCTATGTCATTTTCAATGCTCGAGGGGAAAGAGCTCTGGGAGTACGCGAGGGAACTGACCATGTTCGTGGTCGACCATTTCGTTCTGCGTGGATCATCAGGTTGCGGCCAAAACACCACGGCTCTCGAGGATGGTGACTTGCCACGGCAACAAGGAACTTGAGTGACGACATTGCTAACGTACCCCGCCATCAACCTGTAGGCATAAACGCTCCAAGAGTGCTTTGGCACTGGCGATCCTGCATCGCGACAGGTCAAAGGACAATCACGACGAAGTCAGCAATCGTGACAACGAGTCGCCCAGCTCTCCCGTGTCGTCTTTAGCGAACAACAACAGCAGCCTGTCTATCTCCGCCGTCTCCACGCACCGCGGCTCCAGTTTTCGAAGGTCACGTCAAGAGGCAGACCCAGCCGCCATGTCTACAGAAACCTCATCGGACCCTACTGGGTTGAGTCCTGGCGGTGATAACATTGAGAAATTACCCTCCCTGAACCAGACGGATGGCGGTGCCATGTCCCTCGACCAGTCCGTACGAACATTTCGCCTTTTCGAGACTTTACGAAGTGGTGACACGACAGCAATCTCCAAGGCTATTAAGGAAAGCAAGGATCCACAAGCGGCGAATGGACTTTCCGGCACAACGATCCTCCACCTAGCGATACAGTGCGCCGAACCCCAGGTCGTCGAATATGTGCTATCAGCAGGAGATGGTATAGATATCAACGCACGCGATCGGGATGGGAATACGCCTCTCCACGTCGCTTCTCAGCTCGGCCGAGGCCCTGTGGTTCGAGAGCTACTCAATATGCCTTCAATCAACGACTCGATCGTCAACTATCGTGGCCAGACTGCTCTGGAAACTGCGCGCAACCCTGAGATTTTCCAGCAGCTGCAGCTCGCTCGCTCGCTTTTTATAGACGGCAAAACACAAGAAATCCAGTCACTCATCTCCCAAGGTGATTACGATAAATTAGAGAAGCTATTGGTGGAACCCCGCGCGGAAGGCATCTTGGATGTCAATGCTCTTGACCTTGTCACAGACCCTAATACCCTCCAATCAGGCGGCACTCTTCTGCACGAGGGGGCTAGAAAGAAAGATACAAAACTTATCCAGATCCTTCTGATGCATGGGGCTGATCCCTTCCGTCGCGATAAAAAGGGTAAACTACCACAGGATGTCACTAAGGATGACCGGACACGGGCTATAGTCAAAAGATCTCCTGCTGCCATTATGGCACAACGAGGTATCCAGGAAAAAGCTATCCTTGGTAATAATTGTGGCCAGGGTCTATCGGGGCGACCAGGGGCCGGCGAGGCCTCGTTTGGAGGCAAGGATTCCCGGGAAATGAGAGGCTACCTAAAGAAGTGGACCAATTATACCAGTGGTTATAAACTAAGGTGGTTTGTCCTCGAGGACGGCGTATTGAGCTATTATAAACATCAAGGCATGTGACTTTGCTTGCTGTTTGTCGTTGGATTTTCTAACATTACGCTTAGACGATGCGGGGTCCGCCTGCCGTGGTGCGATAAACATGAAGATTGCCAGGCTCAGCATGGACTCACAGGATAAAACTCGGTTCGAGATCCTTGGGAAATCATCTGTTAAGTATCATCTCAAAGCCAACCATGTCGTGGAGGCGAAGCGCTGGTTCTGGACACTCAACAATGCTATTCAATTCGCAAAGGATGAGGCTAAGGAGGAAGAACGCCGCCAAACGAAGCATGCGGAAGTACTTCGCCAGGCAAAGATCGACCAGGTTGAGGGCCGACCCAGTGAAAACTTATACGAGTCCCCGAGTTTCTCAACGCCCAAGTCTAATAACGGCAAAGGTCTAGCGCCCATGTCCCTTGGTGTCCCGAGTAATAGTGGCACCAAGCTCAGCACGTACACGTCTCGCACGACCCTAGAAAGTGGCGCCCCCGACGATGATAACTCGCTCTATGGGTCGTTAGATCAAGCCCCCCAAAATGATATAAACAGGGTGTTTAGCCATGTAACCACCGCTCCTGATGTGGAGGGTGACGACGACGACTATGGTGATTATGCCTCCAGCCGCGAAACCCCACCTGCAGATAAGGATGCCATGGATATCACTGCCCAGTCTGCAAAATTACAACTTGAGATACTGGCCAATGTTGCGTCTTCATTACAAGGAGAGAAAACGAACAATCCAGCAATCAAACTTTCAGATCCGGCGGTTGACCAAGCCTTGGCCGCGTACGAGTCAGCAGTAAGCAGTCTGAAAGATTTAGTGCAGAATCTTCTCAAGATATCGCGTGATCGCGACTCATACTGGCAGTATCGACTGAACCGAGAAGCATATTTGCGTAAGATGTGGGAAGAGAGCATGGCCCGCATCGCTCAAGAACATGAAGAACTCCAATCTAAGATGGGCGAATCAGAAGAGAAAAGGCGACGTACAAAGCGAGCCCTCAAGGAAGCGCTGGAGGGTGCAACGTCAAGCATCAGTCGATCAGCCGTTAAAGCCGCAACTAATGAAGCAGGTATTGATGGCGACGAGGACCTCAAGACACAAGCTCCTGATATTGTGGAAGACAGTTTACACCTACAGGAACAGGATTCTGGGCGGCCGGTTCTACACCGTAAGAAATCTGCCCTGTCACAGATCAGCAGTCTCTATGGCCCCGAAGATGATGATGATGAAGAGTTCTTCGATGCTATCGATGCCGGGGAAATCGAGGTCGTGGATCGCACTGCTCCAGAGGTAAAAAAAGAAGAAGAAGCGGCCCCTCAGGAGACCAGTGAGCTTCGTGCTGTGAGACGCTCCGAGATCGCTCCATCATTCAAAGGATACGATGAACCCATCAGAGATAAGCTCAAAATGGATTACGATAACCGACCAAAGATCTCGCTTTGGGTAAGTCGCCATATTCACGTCCTACATGTATTTGGCAAAGAGCTAAACTGATTTGTCCAGGGTATCCTCAAGTCTATGATCGGCAAAGATATGACCAAGATGACACTTCCAGTTTCCTTCAACGAGCCAACTTCACTGCTTCAGCGCGTGGCAGAAGATCTGGAGTATACTGACCTCCTGGACATTGCCGCCGACCAGACGGAATCGATGGAGCGGCTTGTGTACGTCGCCGCCTACGCTGCAAGTGAATACGCTTCAACCATCGGCCGGGTTGCCAAACCATTTAATCCACTATTGGGCGAGACTTTTGAGTATGTCAGACCTGATAAGGGCTATCGATTTTTCGTTGAACAAGTCAGCCACCACCCCCCCATCGGTGTTGCGTTGGCTGAATCACCCAAGTGGGATTACTGGGTAAGGTTCTATCTTGACTTATCCGATGCACGTTTTCATGAATGAAACTAATCATCTTTACACAGGGCGAATCTTCTCTCAAATCCAAGTTTTATGGTAAATCTTTTGACATCAACCTTCTAGGAACGTGGTTCTTGAAATTGCGCCCTGCTTCAGGGGGGGAGGAGCTATATACATGGAAGAAAGTTACATCATCAGTTATTGGCATCATTACCGGCAACCCTACTGTTGATAATTATGGCCTCATGGAGATCAAGAACTGGACCACAAGTGAGGTATGCTATCTGGATTTCAAGCCTCGTGGTTGGAAAGCGTCATCAGCGTACCAAGTGTCGGGCAAAGTTGTTGATCAAAGCGGTTCGCCTAAGTGGAGCATTGGCGGCCGATGGAATGATAAGATCTATGCCCGGCATACTCCAGGGTTCGAGGAGCCAGTATCTGGGCAGGATCCGGAGTCGGCGAAGACAATCCTAGCCTGGCAGGCCCATCCCCGGCCAACGGGTATTCCGTTCAACCTGACACCATTCGTCATCACCCTCAACGCGCTTACGGAAAGCTTGCGATCATATCTACCACCCACCGATACCCGGCTTCGACCCGATCAAAGAGCGATGGAAGAGGGTGAATACGATCTCGCTGCTACTGAGAAGCATCGAGTGGAAGAAAAACAGCGAGCTAAACGGAGGGAGAGGGAGACTAATGGCGAAGAATACATGCCCAAGTGGTTTAGCAAGGATAAGTGCTCAATCACAGGAGAAGAATACTGGGCCCACACTGGAGATTATTGGGGTTCCAGAGACAGGCAAGATTGGAGCAAGTCCGAAGACATCTTTGGACAGCCAAACGACAGCACGATGGGAAGGTGAAGAGCTGGGTAGATTGCAGCTATGTGGATAGTTCTCAGTATGCTATGCCTAACATTGTATATACAACATTCGTTACGGAGTGCATCATTATTGTTATGCCTACGACGAGATGTCCAACCGGTGTGTAGTCACGTGTTGATGCGGGACTGCTCCGGCCAACAGAACCAAGTCGTATGATCCGCATACTCCGTACTCTACGAAATACACATTTCACCTTGATTGACGCGATGACCGGCGAGCATACCTGCGGGCGCTGTATGCAGGCTTTACGGCGAGGTATCGCATCTGCTAGGTCTCCTTTACGGTCACCCAATGCTGCCAATTCACAGCGATTGTACGGGACTTCAGCTTCGTTGGCACGAAGATTCGGGACTCGGAGCACTGGCGGCCTTTCAGCTAATGGATCCTTTTTGACGACCAAACGCGCTTCCTTGAATCTACCTTTCCCGCCGGTTGTACAAAAGGCGACGTCCGTAACGTCAAACTCGCCCCGAGGTCTTTTGATGCCCAACAACCTATTCCACAAGGTTTCACAGTCCCCTTCCCCTGCGATCCGACGGCGTGCGGCTTTCATCAAGCAGAACGCCTTCTGCCCTCATCCCAGCCACCAGCAAACCAGAATCCCAGTCTCTCCGCACGACCCGGAATCACGCAAAAGTCCCTCGGGATCTACCCTCCCACCCGCCCATTCACACTTTGAATGCCCCGACTGCGGCATCCCGGTCTATTGTTCGGAGGAGCATTGGATGGATGACTTTGAAGCTCATTTGGAAGTATGTGAGACTCTCAAACAAATCAACGAGGATGACCATGATCTGCACTCCGGACGGTTCTTCCCTGAATTTACGTACCCTGGCTTGCAGGATGAGAATTTCGTTATTAACATGACGAATTGGGATACTTTTCTCTATACGCGGGAGTTCGATGCGATCAACGATGATCGGAGTATGCGGCAGGTGACGCGGATGCTCACGTACCCACTCACGATTGGGAGCGTGTTGCATGAATTGAGTCCGTATAGTATTAGGTCAGATAGTAGACTTACAGGAGAGGGTCTCAAGAGCGTTAGCGGTACGTTCGGCATCGTGCCTTGTATTTACGTTCTATATAACTAACCCATTTTAGCCCTCCGTTACTCTCTGCACCCTCCTCGAACCGGAGAAGGAGCTGACATCCAGGGTCTGCGCGTGAAGGCGCCTCCTGTTCGGATATTCATCCTTGGAGCCCGCGCCGAGTCCTCTCTCCCTCGCGATGTTTGGCTTCAACTCAGCCACATCTTCCCCCGATCCCTTATCAACCTCATTTTCATCGGACCCGAGAGCATGGCGAATCGCGATGAAGAGTTCCCCCTCCCCGAACGAACGCCCGAGAACCCATTCGGTGGAATTGTCGAAGACCGATTAGGCGGCCAGATGAAGATTACCACGTACGTGGACTACTTCCACACGATGTACAAAGCGCAGTACTTCCAGCCCTTCGACCCTTATCTAGACTGCGTTGTTCTTTTCCACCCCGGTCTTGGACACCCGACTAGTTCTCATGAATGGGAGGAGACTCTACCTTTGCTTCTTGAGACGAAGGTCCCCATCATCACTACCGGTTATACGCAGTGGGATATGGAGAGGGATATCAATTGGGTGAGTGAGAAGTGCGAGGGGGAATTCGATATCCTTCTTGAGCCCGGGGAGAACCTGTTCCGCAGCTTGCGGTGGGATTTGAATGATTTAGATCCGCATGATGTGTCTTGTGGAAACTGGGGGTTGTGGGCTTTTAGAGGAAAGAGGTATGTCATTTCGATAATAATTAATACTGTCAAATGCCCACTGATTATTATTTAGGTACGAAGCGACTCATCAAGACTCATGATTTTGTGTCTAGGTTGGGAAGAGCTTTGTTCTCATATACCATCTCCCTTGTATGTACAATAATTTACTTCATGTTAGTCTACTACCTTTCCAATTGATCCCTGTAATGGAAGGGGTCCTATAGAATACCAGATCAACAATAGAAAATCGTCACCAACCATCAAAGGTTACTCACAGCCCTATATCGATTACATCAATACATGACCTTTACCGCTCAACTCGATCACCTCGCTTTTGACAACCCCTAAACACCACCCGAAAGAACCAGGGTCGATATACTAAAATCTGATGTCCGGGCCAGCAATCAGCGTCTTGATACCCTTTCCAGACTTAACATCCTTGAATGCTTGTTCGGCGTCTTCGAAGTTGACGGTGCCTGAAATCAACTCCTTCACATTGATTCGCCCCGAGGCTACAAGTTGGACCGCAAGTTTATAGTCGCCACTGCCATAGCGAAAACTTCCCTTCAAGTTCAGCTCCTTTGTGCAGGCTGCCATGATTGGGAAATTCATCTCGCTTCTGCCCATGCCGCCTTGCACGTAGGTACCACCGGGGCGGAGGACATGGATACCAGTATGAACGGAGGGTTCAACGCCTGAAGCGTCAATGGTGACGTCTGCACCCCGTCCAAGGTCGTTTTCTTCAATTATACGGGCTGCGTTCTCTACTGCAGAAACCTTGGATGGCTCAAAGATGGCTGTCGCAGCGAACTTCTGAGCAAAGTCTAGCCTAGGCTTTTGTATATCCACGGCAATGATCTTTGTCGCGCCGAAAGCTTTAGCCACGGCGCAGCACAGAAGGCCCACGGGACCAGCGCCAAATACAACGACGGTCTGGCCTGGGGTAACGTTGGCCTGTTTCACGATGTGCACTGCTACACCAAGGGGCTCCATCAGGGCACCTTCCGGCAGGGTGATAGATTCAGGTAGTTTATAGCAGAAATCCTCGGGCAGAACGTAGTACTTGGCGAGGGTACCGTCGTAAGGCGGAGTAGCCGCAAACGCCATCTTCTCGCAAAGGTTGTACTTGCCCGCCTTGCAAGGCTCACATCGGCGACAGGGAATACCGGGCTCCATTGCGACACGGTCGCCGACCTTGAGGCTACTGACTGCTGAGCCGACTTTGCTGATCACCCCGGCGGACTCGTGTCCCAGAACCATGGGGTCCTTTACCACGAATTGCCCGATCGCACCATGGTCCCAGTAGTGAACCTGGAGGTATCTTAATCAGCAATCCGTCCGAAGTTAATGGATAATTGATACCTACATCGCTGCCGCAGATTCCAGTATACTTGACGTTCACGATAACATCATGGGGGCCATTGAGCTCCGGGACAGGGCGGTCTTCAAATGTGACTTTGTGAATGCCCTGGAGGACGAAGGAGAGGTTCTGGATGCATCGTGAGCAAGGACCTCGGAAGTTGATCGCTTGAGAGCCTACCTGAGCCGTTGAAGTTTGAGAAGCCATGTCGTGTGAGTAGGGATGTCCAAAGAGAGAGATAAGAATGCTCCTGGAAAGACAATCGGCGAAAGGCGTGTCCGGGACTTTATACTACAGAGTATGACGTGGGGGTTAAGTACTAGTTGGAGGGGTTTTTCTTCTTCGAAAAAGAGGACTCCGTATGTGAGTATGTAGAACTGGTTGATCAATAGGATAAATGAATATAATCTTGAGCGATCATGGGACCAGCTACAGCCAACGAGACAGTCAAATCCCAATTGAGGGTCGAACTGCTGGAGCTCCAACGCCGCAGCTCTAATCATGGCGGGGTCTGGGGCACTGTGATTCGACAGGCCTGCTGGAAATTAACCGGTCTACCAGATTGTGATCCATGATCTCTGTCTATTTATCCGGGCTCGACATTATTGGAGATGAATCTAGAACTTTCAAGAGGAAGGGAAGAAAAAGGACCAGGAGATACCAGTATGCTTGGCAGCCACCCGGACTCGGCAGAAGTTATCCCGACTTCTTCTCCAATCTGCGGAGTACCGAGTAGTAACCGAGTACGCCATTGTAGTCTCTGACTTTGACCTTCTCAACTTCTTTCCTCGCAGAGAAGAAAAAGAAGCGAGAAAAAAAGCTGTCGCAAAATGGTGCGACATAACACCATGCGACCTTTTCGGCCGATATTGCGTGCTCTCCAACAATCCAACAGCCGAACGCCTTTGCTACATCAACGAAGAGGTTTCCAGGCTTCAAGTCAATGCCGGTCTGCGGATGAAAAACCGCAGCCATTCAAAAACCAGCTATATGAGAGCACACACCAGCGGCTGAGGCGCGAGCGCGCAGAGCAAGAACGTTATGCACAGTATCAGCATGAGTCTCAGGGTGGTCGGTATGCGGCTTTAATGTTTGGTATGTTTTGGTAGGCTTGGTGTTCCTTTGCCTTTGCTAACTTTCTACCCTAGCATTGGTGTTCTTTTCTACCGGTGCTTACTATTTAGGATCTTTAAAACCCGCGAAGCTTCCCACGTCTTCGACGTCAAAACTCTACGAGCTAGAACCACCGCGACATGACGTTTCACCATCCAACCTACAAGCTGCCTGGTCTGATTTTGTTGAGATCATCGGAAAGGAGAATGTTTCAACGGAGCATGCGGATTTAGTGTCGCATGCAGGCTCGGATTGGTCGTCCTACACGACAAAGGAGGGTGAGAAACCATTCCTCGTTCTTTATCCGTCAACCACCGATGAGGTTTCCCGCATTATGAAAGTATGCCACCAACGCCTTATTCCTGTGACGCCATATTCGGGTGGAACGAGTCTTGAGGGTCATTTTGCTCCTACGAGAGGAGGGGTATGCGTTGACTTTCGCCGCATGGATCGCATTTTGGAAGTACACAAGGGTGACTTAGACGTCGTAGTGCAGCCGGCGCTTGGATGGGAGGAATTGAATGAGACGCTTGCTGATCAGGGCCTCTTCTTCCCTCCTGATCCTGGCCCCGGCGCTATGATCGGTGGCATGGTCGGTACCGGTTGTTCAGGAACGAATGCTTACAGGTATGGGACTATGCGGGAATGGGTTCTCTCGCTCACTGTTGTTCTTGCCGATGGGACTGTTATCAAGACAAGACAGCGCCCGCGGAAGTCGAGCGCTGGTTACGACATGACACGCCTCTTCATTGGTAGCGAAGGCACACTGGGTCTGGTCACGGAAGCAACGCTGAAATTGACGGTTAAGCCCAAGAGCCAGAGCGTTGCCGTCGCAAGCTTTTCTTCAATCCATAGTGCAGCTCAATGCGTCACCCGCGTCGTGGAGGAGGGAATCCCCGTCGCCGGTGTAGAAATACTCGACGACGTGCAGATGAAGTGCATCAATGAGAGTGGGACCACGTCACGACAATGGAAGGAAGCGCCTACCATATTTTTCAAGTTTACAGGAACACCGGGTGGTGTCAAGGAGCAAATTAGCCTTGTTCAGAAGATTGCTTCCTCGGTCAAGGCCAAGTCCTTCGAATTTGCTCGAGGCGAAGAAGAGATGCGCTCACTTTGGAGCGCCCGCAAGGAGGCGCTTTGGAGTGTGATGGCTATGAGAAGAGGCCCGGAGGACCAAGTGTGGACGACAGATGTAGCAGTGCCCATGAGTAGACTGCCCGATATCATTGAAGAGACAAAGCAGGACATGACGCGGAGCCAGTTACTGGCAGGGATCTGTGGTCACGTCGGAGATGGAAATTTCCACGGTATGTGACAACCATCATCTATAACAATGTTGCCATGTATTATGACCTGAGCTAACACCTGGTGCTTCATAGCGATTATTCTGTTCAACGAGGCGGAAAAGAAAACTGCAGAGGGTGTCATTCATCGTATGGTGAAGCGGGCGGTTGAAATGGAAGGCACCGTGACTGGTGAACACGGTGTTGGTCTCATCAAGCGAGACTACCTAGAGCATGAATTGGGCGAGTCAACAGTGGATGCTATGCGACGGGTAAGTTGCAAAATTCATGTCCTGCTCTGTTTTCTACTTGCTCTTTTAATCTTCTCAACCTTGATGACTGATCAGTTCCTTTCCGATACAGCTAAAGTTGGCTTTGGATCCGCTTTGCTTGCTTAATTGTGACAAGGTTGTTAGGGTTGAAGCATCAAAACCTGGGGAGATCAAGGAATGGTAATTGAAACGATTCTGGTACATGAATCAAGAGATTATTCGGCAGGATATTCTACTTTCTATCTAACCACGCTTCAACTCAACACCGAAAAGTTTGGTACACTCACCAACTCCATGTAGTCTTAATATCCGTATCCCCTATCCTCATCCTGCCGTTGGCCGTATCCGCGCTGCGCACCATAGTTCTGTCCGTATCCTTCTTGTGGGGGGTACTCATTACGGGATCCATATTCCTCTCCAGGACCCTGTTCGCGAAAGCCGTAACCACCTTGAGAAGGATATTCGTTTCCAGAGGCATATTCACCTCTAGATCCGTATTTATTTCGCGAACCATGATCTTCGCGGGATTTATATCCACCGCCACCATCAGCACCACCATCAGCACCAGCATACCCGTTATAGCCTTGCCGGTTTTCTCCATACCTGGTGATGAAAGTGGGTTGGTTAACTTGTGACGTAATATGATTGCAGGCTGACCTACTCTCGAAACCTGCTGTCCTGACGATATCCTTGGCGTTCTTGTTGGTATGACGAACGATTCTCATGCTCGTAGCTGGACTGCGTGTATTGCGTGTATTCGGTCTTGTACTCTCCACGGTCAGGCCTGTACTCGTCTGACGATCGCTGAACATATCTGCGTTGCCCATCATCATAAGCATCTTGGCGCTGGCTATACCGGTACTCGCCTTGGCGTTGGTTTCCTTCATCTTCGGAACCGCTGCTGCGTCTCTGCGAGTGGTCTCGGCTATGGTGCTTACGATGGTGGCGCCTGTGCTTTTTGTGCTCGTCGTCGGAATCCTGACTGTCCTTGGGTGATTCAGCACGCTCTCGACTGTGATGCTTGCGATGATGGCGCTCCCGCTCGTCATCGGAGCCTTCATTGGGCTTCGCCGAGTAATGAGGCTGGTGGCTGTCCTGAGTAAAACCGTATTCTACTTTGCCTCGGCGCTTTGACTCCCCACCGGATTCATTCAGCAACATTGAGCCGACGCCACTTACAAGCCCGCCAACAAGACCACCTAATGATCCTCCACCAGCAGCTTCTGAGGCTATTTTCTCGATGCCACCGAATTCCGAATTCCGGCCTTGGCCGGAGGATTGTGAACCTTTGTGTACGGTAAGTGGTTTTCCACAGCCGTGTCCAGAATCGTGAACTCCTTCCTTATGGTTCTTTCCCTCCTGAACGCCCTCGCGAGAAAGCTGCTCACGAAGGCTTTCGAGCTCATACTCCGACTTGCTCTCCCACCACTCTCTAACAGTTTCAAACATAGTCCGGCGGATGTCCCCGGAGCCATCTCTTCCACCACGACGCAGAGCCGGGTGATGGAAGACACCAGAAATAATTCTGTCCATGGTGCGCTCGATATCCGCCTGTTCGTCATCCCATAGCTCCATCAACTGCGGGACGGTCCACTTGACAACTTGGGAAGCTATGCGGCCAGCTGGCTCATTCAAGAGGTTCGAAAAATGGTCCTTTGAAAGCATTGAATGAGTGGGGTTGGTGTAGCTATCATCGTTGAAAACAACATGCTGTTGTTCCATGCTGCTCTGAATGACTTCGGATGATCCTGTTTGGAGCTCGAGTTTCACCTGTTTGAGGATTGGCAGAACATAGGGAGCAAGAATCGAGAATACAGCGACTGTTATCTGCTCAGAAATCTGTTCGATCAACTCCGGGAGAACTGGTATTTTCTCGATCGCTTCGTTGATGGATTTGAGCAAATCGTCATGCCACTCCAAAACCGGATAGATTTGCTTTTGAACATCGTCCAAGTAGGTAGCCCACTCTTCCGGCTCGCGGGGAGAAATATGTTCGCTTTTCTCCTTCGCATTCTCGGATTCAGCTTTGAGTTCATCCATCTTACCCAGTTTCTCATCACTGTTGCCGATAAGTCCGTCTGGAATCTTGCTCAGCAAATCTTGAATGAAAGAATCTGAAGGTGAGCCGCTTCGGGACTCGTTGATAACGCCTTCTAATCCTTGAATTTCGGACTGCGTCGCTTTGTCCGAAATTTCACCGAGCACCGAGTGGAAAAAGTCCACCCCACCAAAGGTGCCAGTAACGATGGGGTAAACAGGTTCCTGCAGCCCTTCAATCTCAACCTGAGTATCACGGCCAACATGGGGGAACACTCCAGATTCGCCGAGTTCAATGAGACTCAGCTCTACGTAATTGGAGTGCGCAGCATAATCCTCCAAGCAATGCAAGCCGGTTCCCAGAAGACGCAGAGCTTCGTGTAGGTCTTCCGCATTCCCCGATCTTGCGTATGTTCGTCCAAGGTGTATAGAGCGACCAAATACCCGTCTCACAAGTCCAGCAGAAGTTGCAATATCCAGGCGCTCATTTGAAATGTAGTTCTTGAGACCTGAGTCCGCCACATTAGCTAAAGTTCTCGGCTTGCAGAGAACAGCATTGAGACGCACCTGTCCTCGGATCAATAGCCAATTCGGTCTCCTCATCAATCGGACCTCTGAGTCGCGGATCATGGTCACGAGCGTCTTCACCTTCAGCATAACCAAGGGGATTATCAATATGTTCAGTAGGCTGATAGCATCCTAGACGCTCTGTTGTGACCTCAAACTCCTTTGTGCCGTACCTGAGGAATGTTAGCAGAAGTTCGACGATGAAAGCCGCCGGTAGGATCATACCCAAAGCTCAAAAAGCCGAGGACCCAGAGCAGGATTCGAATAGCCTCGGCACTGACATATTTCACGGTCCCAACGTCAACAGCTTGACTATAGTCCCGCAACCAATTCCCAAAATAAACCCGCTGGACATCTAGCTTGCTGAACTTCTTGCCGCCAGCAGCGCGGGCCATCAGCAGCGTCAAAAGAGCATCCTCGATATCACCATGGCGCCAATTCTGGCCTTCAATCTTTGAAATCGACGCGATATTTCCAGCACCAAAAGCATGGGCTTTCCCTGAAAAGGAGAAGAAGACGAAGAGCAGAAGGCACAGGTTTGGAAAAGAAACACCCATGGCTTCAAATTTGCATAGGATAGCGCAACTGGGATTAACAATGATTGATATACCAAAAAAAATCCTTCTATTGCTCGCAAAGAATCACTGTTTGCTGTTGGTTGTAAGGTGGTCAACACGTTATTGTAGGTTTGAAGTTACAGGAACCAGGAGAGGACAACCTTGGAACAAGGAGGGGTAATTCAGACCCTGGTCAGCTGCCCCACCATCCGCCACGAGCTGGAGCTCCGAAAAAAGTGGCTGAGTGTTTCAGACTTACAGTAGTAGTAAATAGGTAGCAGTGTGCTTCTTGTATTCTACGTATCATCCAGTCCATGTTAAACCCAAAGGATTGTGCCTATTTTTATTTTTGGTTATGTACTCTAAGCACAGTGCTATTCTACTGTAATTCGCAAGTCTACTCCGTATCTTATCTAAATTTAGTTCCACGGATCTAGCAATGACCAAACAGGGGTAAAATGTATAAAGGTTTAAACACTGAACAGTATTCTGGATAAAGATCCATATCGAAATCGTCGGTGATTTACTATATAAGTTAGAGTTCAATACATCGAGGGAAGAACCGCAACAGGACAATGGCACTACGTAATAACTGGGACTACGGCGTAGTAGACTCGAGAGTCGTATCATATCGCACTACCTAGACTCTGGTACTGTCGTCAGACTTGTCAGTTGTCACTCCGGTAGAAATATACTCCGTAGTAAGAATTCCATAGTAAAAGAGTGTTCGCAATAATATCGCGCACAGAAGCAGAAGATAGAGGAATCTAGAGCCAATCGTAGATATGAAAGTTCTATCTCCAAATTGTATGTCCTTACGCAACAGCATCTGTCACCATGCAGGTATTTCTCCGCATTCATTGATTAGTCAATCTCTACGGAGTCTAAGTAACTTACTAGTTAACTAGTTAGTGTCCATGACTCCATGGACCATTAGTTATCTAGTATGTACTACGGTAGATAAGTATTCCAGCCAAGCGCCCCCTCCCGACTGCCTAGACTCCGTCCACTCCGGATCCTTTTTCAGTTCTTAATCTCACCGCCGTCTCCAGTCTCTTCCCTCGAGTCAGCCCACCTTTCCAGCCTTTCATTCACCTGCAAAGAAATCACCACTCTTTTTTGCTAGTTCGTCCAGGAAACATCTCCCTCTGGCTCCTGCTCAACGTGTTGTCCGGAATGCAACTTGCACGTTTTGATCTGCTATAGATCGCCGCTGGCACCCTTTCGCTACTGTTCTTCTCATCAAGTCGCTGAACACATCAAAAATTCAAACTAGGATCGAGGAAACTATGCATTTGAAGTCTAGGTATTAGGCTCTCGCTTCCTCTAGCAGTATCTGAAACGATAGAGAGAGGTGGCGAGGGGACAACGGGGTGAAGATTGAATCCCTTCCGGTTCTATGGCACGCGAGGATTAGTTCGCCAATAAATCGATTCGACCGTGGTCGACAATAAGACCCTCTCTCGCGTTATCTCGAATTACCCTGATGGTAATCTTACCCATTGGACTTTGCTAGCCTTGTGGACAGGTTTAAAGTCGCAATACCCAACCCCGTTAGATACCAGCGCAAAATCCTTGAGGTATTTCGACGACCGTTAAGCGACGCCAGAACACTGAGTACTCAAGTCTACGCCATACAAAGAGGTAGTTATAAGGATTGCTCAAGCAAAAATCTTGGGAACGTACTGTATTGTCAGTCCTTGAGCGCGTGTTTCAGGGTCATCAGGTGGTTGCTTGCTCGAAATATGGCTTCTACTAGGATTGACAGCCCATCGAACAAGCAATTAACGAAAGTCCAAATCAAACCACTGCTGAAAAGGGTATCCCGATATGATTCGCCAACAACATCCATAGACATCCCACGGTCCTCGTTGGATCAAGATGGGCTTGGGATCTATACAAGCTACGAGAGGGATAACGTCCAGAATAACTTGTACAAGTTTCCGACCAGGAGGAAACTTCTCGGCTCCCACCGCCGGTCTACCAGCGGAACATCTCAGCTCTCCACAGCGAGCAGCTCCAGTATAGGGAAGCCTGGGTCGCAGTATGTGCATCCAATGCGCCTCGCACCTCGCGCTTATACTCCTCCACTGGCGGCCCATTCCTGCCAAAATTCTTATTTTGAGAGTGACGGTTCCTTGAAGGGAGAAATAGCTGAAGGGGACCTACTCACTCAATCGAACTTGGAGAACAATGATCAATATGCACAAGCCTCTTCGGTGTCCAGGCCTCGCTTGTCGCTTCATATACAGGACAACCCATTTTCAATATTACCTGGAGCCTCGCAGACAAACATAACCGGCCGTACATCCTTCGGTTACTCACGAGATAACGGTAGCACACTAGACACGACATCTCCGACGTCTCGGTCATCTCTAGATTTTGTTTTTCGCTCCAGGACACGGACCAGCATGGACCCCGTGTCCCGAGCAGCCACAATACAAGCAGCGCGCCAAGCTTTCGAAGAGAAGGAAGCGGCAAAGAATCGAAAGTTCGAGCAACAACAATTGAAAGCGGAAGAAAGGCACAACAAACGACAAGAAAAGCAAGGTCACCGGACATCGGTATCCTTAGGAGATGGCCACGTACAAGAAAAAGGATATGAACAGGATACTTTCAAGGATTCCAAGGATATCAGTGAACAAGAATCCCCTCACCGCTCGCATTCAACAAAGCGACCCTCGCCAGACTCGGAGAATTGGAAATCTCAATCAAAAAGCACATGGATGCTTTTTCTTACGTGGCTGCGAACTAGAATCTTCAAGTTCGGAAGAAGAGTCCGTAGGCCGAGCTGATAATGCACATACGGATCGAAGAACTTGCTGTAATTATTGTACTGATCTTTCGAGTCAACGATCATACTTTCAAAACCCACAACCTTACCTACAGGCTACGTAGTACCTTTCAGCCTTTCCATCATAAAGATTGCCTGTGACGACACTGGAGATCCACCCTACTGCCGCGTTGACACGATGCATGCGCTAACTGCCATGTTGGGGTTCGTTCTTGTAGTTCTGCACGTGGTTCAGAACGCGGAACGGAGTAACCTTAGGCGTGGTTCACGAATTTCTCTCCCATATAAAGAAAAGACCTTTCTATGGGTATAATTTGCCTGGAGTATATTTTAGGGTATTTTCTAAAACAATAAATAAATACTATTGATCTTACCTGTATATCAATATATCACGTGAATATCAACAGAACTTGGAAAGATCACGTGACTGACATGAAGTGCGCAGATGTCCTTGTGGGTCTCCATATCATCTCAGTTATTCTGCTACTACGGCGTGCCAAACAGCGCGATTTGCACTACCTACCTATAACACGCAGCTAAACTACGGTGTACAAGAGCGACAACGTACGCCTCGCGCGTGCTCCACATAGACCACAACTTCCCAGCCTCGGATACAACTTCCCTTTCCCGTGAGAGCTTATCTCTGGGTTCGCTCCCAGAGCGCACCTCCAGCTTGGAGGGAGTGTTCTCAACATGGTTTACGACTGGGATGGAAAGCGCGACATGTGCTTTCAGATGTACATCAAGGACAAAAAAGCGTTGGAGGAAATCATGGAACACATGAAGAATGTATATCAATTCTCTCCAAGGTAGGCGTGCCCCATGAGACTAACCTTTCTTTTTCGCTGTTTGAGATACTGATGTGGTTATGCCTCGCCTAATGCAGTAAACGTGCATTCCAAACTCAATTCAAGCGATGGGGGTTTCCCTCAAAGCAAAACCCAGCGCATAAGAACATGGAGCTTGTCGCTCGCGTGAAGCAACTCTGGGAGATAAACACGAGTCAGCGCGATATGCTTCGGATACTCAACGAAGAAGGCTTTGAGATTAAGGAACGGGAGCTGATGCGGGTGCGGGCAAAAAATCGCTGGCTACTTCGAGTGCCGAACGGAATGAAGGCACAGCAGGTCGCGCTAAGTTCTTCTCAGCTGCCAGAAGAAGCTGGTCTGCTTGCATTGCAACACGAGGTATATGAAAATCCAGAGCCTTTCCATGAAACGGAAACTCTCCAGCCAGAAGACACAGCAGTCCCACGCCCTGCATCGCCCAGTTTGTCCCCTGAAGTCGTAGCAAAACGCAAGGAACGTATCGACAAATTGAAAGAAGAAAGCGCAGAACGCTGGGCTTCTAGGAAGCGTCGTCGACGCACTAGAGGATGGGCTGGGCTACCGGCCGACCCCCCAGGTCCTCCACGTTTTCCCTCCGAGACTACAATCGACGAAAGCAAGAAGTATCTTCATCTTGACAATGTTGCCTACCGTGAGGTTCGTGATCAATTTCAGTCAATCTGCGAAAATGCGGGCTTCATCAAGAAAACGGTTGCTGGGCCTGAAAAATGGCAGGAAGCAAAGACCACACTAATACAGAATTCCGAACATCTTCATCGTGTTTTCCGTGACGGTGCCAACCAGCTCGAGGCCAAATCCCTCGCCCTCGATGTTGTTTGCACCGATGTCACTAAGAGAATGAGAACACTGGAAAGGCGGATGACCATCGCAGAAGCCAAAAATGCGCTTGGGGTGAACCCCGAGGAGAGCCGTCAGATACGCAATGCGTTCTATAATACGCTAAAGCAGGATCATTTTACAAGCAAACTAGAAGCCGGCGATGAGCACTGGAAAGAACTCAAAGAAGAGTGGATTCGAGGCTCTGAGCTGCTTCAACGCATTCTTGCTCCCGGATCAGCAGATCTTGGGCATTCTGCAAAACAAAAGGCACTGGAAGTATTGTGTCGCGACGTAATGAAACGACTTCGCGACGATCAGACAAAGCGGGATCCCATTCGCAGGCGACCATCTGCTCCCACCATTACTCGCGTTTCGGACCCCGGAAGCATTGGTGCTATTGTTCCGTTCGACGTTGATATTCCGAATGGCATCAGCAAGCTTGCGTCGCAGGCTCTTGCCAGCGCACCCATCGCCTCTAGCGATTTGGGTGATATGCAAATCGACCCCTCGCTTCTACAGGCCGCAAATGGTACATCTTATATTGGGGCCGCACACCCCCATGTTGGAAATACATTTGAATACGTGGACCCCATGTTAGACACCACCGTCATGCCTATCCCTGTTTACCTCCGTATCAGCACGGAAAGTGAATTGCATGCGGACTCCAAAGCTTGGATTGATAAGTTGACGACCCGATCGATGACCGAACTACGACAGCTAGGTTCTACCAGGTTTCCTGGTTTGCCTGTTGTGAAAGTTGAGGCTCTCGACGAAGATGAAAATGGAAACGATGTGAGGTTTTTCGTTAATGACGACCACGAACTCTACGGCTATTTGAGCCATCTGCAAGGAAGGAAGGCATCTTTTACATTCTGCCTAGGCCAGGAGTGAGAGCCGATTGGTTCTTATTGCCGATTAAGTCATCCATAACATGGAGGTAGTCGGTGCTATAGTACCTACGGAACAATATATTACCACGTGTAGTCCGTGTCAATGGTAAAGGGGTCATCGTGATCTCCTAAAGCTAAATAATCAATAGCACTCATTTTATCTGATACTCATCCATTAAATTCCCACTAGGCTAGATCAACATAACGACTAGTCCAGATGGACGGGAAAGAATGACTAACGTTGCCCGAAAGATATAGAAGAGAAGTTACTAGCCAGAAGGAGGGAGTCAATTTTGGAATAGATCGCCTTTTGATACCTGACGAGACTTCATTAGAATCAAGATTGCTTAGTTCAACAATTTGATGATTGTTCTTCTAAGTTGTCAAGCGTCACATTAAAGCTCCAGGGACTTAGAGTGCTTGTTCAGGTCCTCAGCAAAGTTAATACAAAACAAAGCAGGAAACAGCAGGTCTTTTTTAGTACCAGTGTTGAACATCATAGACCATCTTTGCTGGCAAAAGCCGAGAAAAATAGTATAGCAACAACTATTGAGAGTTTAGAAACTCCAGCGTACATTATGAAAAACCCATAGTTATTATTGCATATTCCAGGAGCCCAGAAAATGGTATAAGTCTCTAGAAATTTGCGCACAGCTTGTAGGGAAGAAGGGACGTTAGGGCGAGAAAAACGACGGGCTTCCTCGCGCTCAGACATATAAGTCTCCTAATGGGAGGACTCCTCCAGAGTCCCAGACCACGAGTGTAGGTCAAGCCTTTTGATGCAGAGCCATTAAGGGGGCCATCAGCCTAAGAGTCCTCCAGTGAGTTCCATTTTTGGTGGCTGATGAGGGGATGGATCGGGATTTCCACGGGCGGGAGACAGGGGTGTGTGACTCGTAGCTGTAAAAAGCATCAAGGCGTTTATACTTGGGCTTTGGCACGGTCCCTTTCAGTGGGGTTATATCTGTATAACATCAATAAGTCTTCTGGGTTGCTGATTAGACAACGGCTCAACGCCTACCGGAGGAGTTTCTCGATTAAATCAACGTGGGTCATGATCATTCTGCGACAGCAGTAACGCTTGCATCCAAGCTGGTCCATGGCATCTCTAGTTAAAGTCAGAAAGCTAATACACTGGAGGTAAAATATATAAAAGAACCGAAATACTTGCCCATCAGGTATACCCTCATCAAGAAGTTGTAGATAGCGCTCCCAGAGGTCTCCAACAACCTACCACTGTGTCAATAAAGGAACAGACAAGGAACCTTGGGCTCTCATACCTTTCCGCAAGAGAAACATCGAACTGGTATGATCATCGCGGCAAACTTTGACCGTCTGACCCAAATTTATTGAGATACAAGACACAGAGAAGAGTTTCAAGTTAGTGGAGTGAGCGAGGGTGAGAGACACTCCTCGATACAAGGGTTGAAACTTGATGATTGAAAGTTGAGCTTGTCGCGAGCAGAATCTCAGTGTCACAGTAGCAAATTTCACAATGACCACTGCGCGCGACCGCCTCCGAATCCAGAACTTTTAACCAAGGTCTAACTCCACCCTCCCGTCAGAGTATCCTACTAGCCGAACTTGTATTAGTGGCCGATTCTCACCCAGTAAAAATTGCCGTGCAACATGAGATTTTTTTTTTTTAATCCAAAGAAAAAGCTCTACAAGCCAGAGGTGGTACATATATTGACTCCGGATTGCTTTTCCTCCTATCTGTCTACATAGTGAAGGCCTTAAACATACCACTATCTCCCTAAATCCTCGCTCCGCATGGCAAACGCAGCACATCCAAGTCCAACGAGGCTTGCCAAACGTTTACGAGCAAGTGATGCAGCATTTGACAACATGTCAAAGAGAGAAGGAGTGAAGCGGTGTCGGACATCTTCAGTTAAGGACGAAGTTAGTGAACGCGTGAAACCCTCAGTTGCTTCAAAGGTACCTGAGAAGTCCAGCCACCCTGATCAACAGGTTACTCTAAGCACAATGGACAAGGAAGCAGTATCACTGTTTAATCCTTGGTATTTGTCCCAAAGTATAGCCGGGCAATTCACTAACTTAGATCCTCTATTAACACCGGATGAAGAGTGGGTACACCCTTTGTTCTATATCACGGATTGTGATCTAACCTGTCACCGCAGATTTATCTTTCTCAGCCTTGAAGCAGCCATTCACGTCTATTCGGTTGCGACTTCTCGCCTCTTCCGTGTTCTACAAATATCCCCCGGAGACAATATTGTTGGGTACCGACTTTGCCCGGAAAACCAAGAACGTCTTCACATTCTCACTTCGTCTGGGTCCGTGAGCGAGTGGGATTGGCCCACCAACAAGCAACTTGCGCATTGGAACACACACCACAAAACGATATCTGCCGATCTCGTCTACGATAAATCTGGAATTGATGCAAATAAGGGGCGTATTAAGCTCTTTTCTTTGCGAGAGGGCAAGGATGGGAAGAAAGAGCTTGCTGTTACAACATTGACTGCCGAAGAACCTCAAAGCACGGTTGTACTTGAGACCAGGACCAACCTTGACGATTTCAAACTGGTGCGAAATGGTCAAGCGGTTGTCGCATATGGTGGAGCGCACATCTTTTTCGGTTCCGCCCAGGACTCAAACTTGTCAAGATTTACGTGGAGGGAGGTCACTCTACCTACTAGAATCACATGTCTTGATATCAAGGAAAATGTGTCGTCGAAATATCATCGCTCTCGTGAGCCAGGTATCAACGATTGGTCGGATTTCGATCTCGCTCTGGGAGGAACCGATGGCTACATATTGGTTTATCATAATGCTCTGGGTTTTCTCGGCCTCGGATGCGGGCATGAAGGGGATACGAAATCAGCTCCCAGGCGTCTGCACTGGCATCGAGACTCCGTGAGAGCCGTTCGGTGGTCCAAAGACGGTGTGATACCCTTTCGTAATCCTTTCAAAATAATCTTATGCTGAACCAAATACTGCAGGCAATTATATCATATCAGGGGGTCACGAGTCAGTCATGGTGTTATGGCAATTAGATACGGGTAGAAAACAATTTCTCCCTCATTTGTCGTCCCCGATTTCTAATATAGTTGTTTCCGGGAGTGGAAATTCATACGCCGTGAAGCTGGCAGATAATCGTGTTGTGGTTTTGTCGGCAAGAGAATTGCAGCCATTGGCAACCATAGTTGGCCTTCAATTATGTGTCAGAATAACCAACGTCACTGGCCAGGCGACCACAAAGGCATCTCAAGTGTCCAAAACTGTGGCAGCTGTTCTACATCCGCAGCATCCAGACCAGCTTTTAGTGACCGTACCAGCGTCTCATCATTTCACGCCGGACGGCATCACTTCCATAAGCGCCCCTGTCTTACAGACTTACGATATCCGCTCAAACAGCCATATTTCACGTCAAGCCCTTGCACGTACTAACGCGACAACATTGAACATTAGCCCCGATGGCACTCAGATTCTTACACCAGACATTAGGCACATCAATGTCTCCGATGATGGGAAATGGATGGTTACAGTTGACAGTTGGAGTCCATACACCCAAGACCTTGAAGCTCTAGACTCGAACATCAGCAATGTTTCAGACCCCGGGGAAATTTACCTCAAGTTCTGGCGCTGGAACGTGTCTTCGTCTCTATGGGAACTTGTCAGCCGTATTGATAGGCCGCACCTCTCGGATCAAGGCTCCGCGCCTATTCTCGCTATGTCATCACGGCCACAAAGCCACGAAGTCGTAACAGTCGGCTCAGACGCACTTCTACGTTTGTGGCGCCCTGTTATCAGGCAGAATCATGGCTCAAAACAGGTTGAGGCTGACCCTGCACCGGAAACATGGAAGTGCCGGAATACGGTTGACCTAAGAGGCTACTTGGAAAATTGCGATGCGAAGTACACCCGCCTAAGCTCAGCTGCAGTGTGCTTTTCTGAGGATGGGTCAGTTCTCGCAGCCTGTCTACAATCGACTTCTATGGGTCCAGGCCTTCTTGTCTTGATAGATGTTCGAAGCTGTAGTGTTTGTTACAGCAGGGTCGGAGCCTTCTTGGGAGACATCAGTGCAGCATCTTTTCTCGACTGTCACCTTATAATCGCTACACCACGATCAATATCTATTTGGGATACCGTTAATGATATAATGAGGACGGCAGATACAGCCGAGGCACAATCAACCGGTGGCAGCGGCTCGCGCTTGCTTGCCGTGAACCCTAGGACTCGGACTTTCGCTACGGCTTCAATAGGGGCTCTACATAGGAGGGGTTCTTCGAAGAAACTCCGCAAGTCCGGGTTTACGGTTCAAGTGTATGACATTGACTCAGTGACATTGCTTTCTCGTTCCAAATTAGCGAAGGAGCCTGTCGCATTACTCTCGACCCTGCGCTCGTCCGATTACACTGTTGTTGACGCAGGGGCTAGCGTACAACTACTTGGCTGCGCAGACAAGGCCACTCAAATAAGCCAGGCAGGCAATCTGATCCAAGATTCGGCCTTTGGTTTGGAAGGTATATTTAGCCGGCAAGTCGCGGGAACGATGAGCAAACCCTCCACGTCAACAGGTGCCGCCAGCCTGGATACACAGCCTTTGGAGAGGAATGCACTGGCTGGCGTCTTCGGTGATACACCTCCATTTGTTTTGCCTCCTTGTCGTGCGATTTTCCGTGACCTCGTCAAAGCGCTTTCCGCATAGATACTCTGTTATATGGAATCATAATTGTCAAGTACCCGAAGTAAAGTATAGTTCATTACTGGTGATTCGCGTTGATGAGAGGTAGTATTAGTAGTAGTTCACTTCGACAACGGCCCAAGATTGTCCTTCGGCACTCCTCTAAAACTGGGCAAAGACTAGCTAACTCTTCTCCAGTTAGTAATTCGTACTGTGTCGCATGATCTCCGTCGAAATTCGAAATGTGCGAACCCTTGATACCTGCGCCGCAAAAAATGGGGCAATTTAATTTGTTCGGTACAGGAGCTCGGCGCCCCAGAACTTAGAAGTGAACTGTTGCCCTCAGCGCGGCGAATGCTGGCACAAGACGCTACCTACCTAAGGCAGTCTAGATCAGCCGCGCGCTTCAGAGCTGAGGGGAGCGGGGAGCGGCCCCCATTCAAAGACAAGTGCAGTCGTCGACTGGTCTCTCTTGTCATTTTTTGAGACCTCTCGTGCAAGGCAGATTCTACAATTTGATATTATACATGGCAGCGCCATGACCCGTTGCTTTAATGCTCTTTTATCAGTCTTAATACCAGCACAACCACCCACGACATGGTAGCCGCCGGCCGGTCACTCAGTCTGTCTTATCTCTAACCCTGCTCTCTTTCTCGGCTCATAGCACCTGTCCTCTTACGCAGCCTATGCAAAATGTAAGAGCCCTAAGAGCCGCGGAACGTGAAGCACGACCGAATTCTGATCGTCCTAGGTCCGTTGAGCAACACCTCCCTGTACCAGCTACAGGTCCCATAAATAATCCGCACCCATCCTTGATTATATCTACAGCAAACGGTACTTCATACGAGCCAAGTGACAGCGAAGAATCTGAAACCGAGATTGAAATCACATCTGTGGCTCAAGCGCCCCCGTCGACGCATGCTTCTCACCCGCAACTTACGGTATGTCTTCGGGAAAGGCTAGGGTTCAATGTCTATTCCCTGGCGTTGCCTTTGTCTGCTAACTCTTTGCTCGCATCAGATTCAAATTGCACCCTCAAGCCCCGGTCATTTGAGGACTAAGTCAGATGATGATGAACTACCCAAGTCTGTAATACACGCTCCTGCTGGGTTTAACGAATTTGTAAGCTACCCCCATATATAACGCTTCCTTCTATGGTATCTGTTCTTCATGTGGCATGGCTCAAGTTTTCTTTCTTTGTAGAGATCCAGCATCCAACAATCCCCTGACTCGTCTATATTACGTGAAGATGCGACGACCTCGACTGGCTCTCCTATGGCCACCAATGTAATCTCACGGAAGGGAGAGGAGAGAGCTGCAAGAGTACTTGGTCCCTCGTTCAGGATTATAGTGCTTCTATTAACTGCCACTAGAAATTTTCCAACAGTCCCATATCACCACCTCCGTTAACCACCAGCATCGAGCCTGCGAAAGATTGGTCCGAAAGAGCGACTCCTCGCGCCCAAACAAGGCAGGACTTTGACGATTTTGACAGAAGATCACACTCGAGTAATCTCGAAGGCGAGTTGCAGACTTCCGGCCAGTCTGGCCTTGCAATTATTAATGGCGGACTAGACATACCAGAAGGCATCGATAACCCCAGGGGACCCAGTGTGGGGGCAGATGAAACTCCAGACCGATTAGATCTAGCAGCTGGGTTCTTTTCAGGGGGCGGCGCCGAAATCAAGGCGTTGCAGGCAGCCCTCGTCGAATGCTGGTCACTCTGCAATACTTTAGCCACTTTGAGCTCCATCCATCGGGAGCGTACTAGTTTCGCCGTTGAAACTCAAGACGACGCTTGGAAGTCGTGCTGGCGACTTTGTCAGCAGCTATATGCAGGCCAGGTCAATGATAATGCTTCACAGGTTAATCCAACCCTTGACCTTTGCCGCGACTTTTGTCAGACTTTATTTGATGTCCGAACTCGCGACAATGAGATTTCGGATTCGGTTCTTCGCGTCAGTTTTGAACTCAATAACCATCTATATAATACGCACGACCGTAACCTTCCCGATGCATTTAGGGAGAGGACTTTGGACTTTTATATCACATTGTGTCATCGCCTGATGAAGCAAAGAGCTCGTGTACCCGAGACCGATTCTCTTCTGAGCGCATGCTGGTCATTAGCTGAAATGTTGTTCAGTATACGCCAGAGCAAGAAAGAGGGACGACCAGTGGATGAAGAACTTCTGAGCTCTGCAGTGCAAGCCTGCTGGGAACTCTGTGATATCTTTCGAGAAGGGTGGACACAAAGAAGCCTACGCAATTCTGATCGTGGGACGCCTCGACCGAGTCAAGCAACATTTGCACCAGCTGACAATCAGACGAGGCAGTCTGAAATCAGCCGTACCGAAGAGGCACTATTTCGCCAGCGAAACCCGGAGACCCCAACAACAATATTTGAGGACGTCGGCAATACTTCTCCCGAAGAAGGACCTGTTCATAATATCTTCGTGCTCGGCCAACGTCGGAACGCAGCGCACAATACCTGGTCCTCCAACGCATCGAGTATATCGGGAAGAACCCAGTCTTCCGAAAGAACTTCCTCGACGAGTACAGTTGTAACGCTCTCTAACGAATTTAACCTAAATAGTTTGAAGGTTTTGGTCGCCAAGGCGGCCATGGACGCTGGGTTCCAGCGCAACGGATCACAAAGCCTTGGCTTGTTTGTGAAATCGCTCTCTTCTGATGCATTGGGACCTACTCCGTGGCAAGTAGCTCTTCTCAAGCACTACAAAGGGCTGGTGGCTCTCGAGCCAATGTTTCAAAGCATCGGACCCGCAACGAGAGCAAGCGCATTGGACATAGCTAGAGCGGTCAAAATCATGGCCCATGCCGGACAGCATCTCTGGCTATATGACCTTTACCGCCTTGTGTTTGGCTTCTACGTCGAAGAAGTGGTGGATCGGGATCCCATCTTGTTGCAGACATAGGTCTATTTCAGCCACTACCTAGCGGTTCACACATACCATGTTGACTCCACATATAGGCCATGGTAGCCAGCAGGGAGATGCTCAAGCGGACACTAATAGCATGTCCAAATCGTATATACACCCTGTTACCAGTATTATCCAGAGATCCTCAAACTGTGGTCAACCTGGCATGCGCATGGAGATAATTCCTAGATAAAATAAAGTCTACAGCCTCTGTCTGGCCTCCATATTGCAGGACCCAGCGGGGGGGGGAAGTCTGTAAACTTACCATATCAGGACACAGCTCTGACACTGGACAAAGACCTAGACGGGGAAAGTTGTATTCCATCACCCAATGGGTACTGCAATATGCAGCCAGAGGCTGTTCAAGAATAACCAATAGCCAAGCAGGGAATACGACGTCCTGTCTTGTTCTATGCCCTGTCTTCTTTACAGTATACAGCAAAGGAAATCAATGAATGACGCTAAATCTTAAAGCTATTATGGTTCTTGTTCCTGCTTCTGTCCAGCGTTTTGGACTCCGATTTTTCACCTATATGTTATCAAAGCTACTTAGACTCTGGGCACTGTAGCAGCTTTTATCACACAGCAAGTGATGTAAGGAACTTCTATCCATTGAGCTTTAGCTAAAAGAAATTGAACTAGGATGATGAGGTAGGGTAAAAGCTGTCTTTAGGCGATAATAGGAAGTCATGCCCCAAGGAGGTGCTGGAACAATACTCGGGACCATCAGAAATGTTTGCCAATAATAATCAAAAATTAGCTTGCCTTCCTTGATGCAGGGAAATAGACCGCTTCAAATTCATGCCGTGGTTTTTCAATGGTGAGTTTATACCTCTAATCTTTGCCCAGTTCTAGGTCGCCTATGCCATATCGCTTTACCTCGGCTCGGTGCCTCGGCTAAAACACCTAGCAAGGCATGGCAACCTCCATCATCAAAGCTCAAGGCATAATATTCAATCACTGGGATACTCGTCCTTAATATTGCTCACAAAATCCCGTGACACAGCATTCCATCGTTTGAAATATTTTCCCGCCACCGCAACAAGTGTCGGGGGCAATTCTGAAATATCCGGCGTAATAATTTGAATATTTTCTTCTGCAACATAACGGACACTCTTATCCTCCACGCTGGACATGAAAATCGGTCAGCACATTCGTCAGCTCGTAGGGAATGGGTACTTTGACATACATCACATGGTAAAAGCTTTGGTGTCTCCCACTCTGAAGACTATCAACCCCCATCCTCATCATCCACTGTTCACCGGCCCCGCATTCAGCATCCCATCCCGAAATTATAGCCGTGTAATTGTAGCGGCGATGTTTGAAAACTTGACCCACGTGGTAGCTCACACGCTTATGCTCGGTTGAGCGCCGCTTCACTTGTTTTGGCGTTTCATCAACGGCTCGTATGACATGTAGGCTTTCCATGATATGTTCGAACTCTACCGTGTTGCGGAATATCGGGGCAATGTACTGTTGGACTAGATGGATATCGCATGGAAAGTCAATGGCGAGAAGCTCCATCAGCCGAAGCAAGTGGTGCCGCAGCTCCGCAGGCCGACGGTGGCTTGAGAGCAGCAAAAAGGACCAGAGAGAAGCATAACGCGCGCAACCAACATCAAGTAGCCCAGACCGCGGACCGGAAAATTGAGTGGCCCGCTGCATTGAATTTGAAATATTCTTGCTGCACCGTAATATGATTTCGGGAGTCCTAGATTCGCCCAAGGCAGCAGACTGTTCCATTGGCGACGCCCCAAGAAAGTTCAACTGGGTTATCAGATCTGAGACCGGGGTCTCTTGATCAGAGCGGAAAGGGTCCATGTAAATAGGTTCACACTGAGTATGAGTGCTTACCACATTACCATCAACATCGAAACCTGTTGGTGGTATCACTATAACATGGACATGGAAAGGGAAACCACAGGGGCGGGCGTCTAGACCAATTTTCTGGGCAATATGGCAATATATCACTGATGAGACCAATGGTAGTGAATTATGCTCGGGATCTTCCAAAGCGAACCCCATAAAATTGTGTTCTAAGCAATGATAATCCCGACGTGGTTCAATTCCTGTGAGGTTATGAGATTTCAGATGTCTAACGATGGCGCTCGCCTTTTCTCGAGGGCTCAGGTTCTGTATGCCTGGGTGTTCTAAGAGAAGACAGGCCAGGATCTCATCCAGCCTACCATTTATCTGCATCGGTGTACATTTAGCACTCAGACTCTTGCATTCACCACGATTACCTACCTCATCGAGATTTCCAAATACGCTTTCTGGTATGAACAGATCAAAGGCTCCAAGCGCATTTACAAGCGGTACCGGCTCGCCATTCCTAAGGCCAACCCATTCTGGTATGGCGATGCTCCGATGAAGACAATTCAAAAGCGCCTTGGCGTAATACCTTTTAACAGTGTCATTAAATGTAAAGCTTGTAGGGATCGGAAGTAACGAACTTCCGAGCTAAATAGTCCTTTGCATCTGTACGAATTGAAATATTCCGCAAAAGAGTATCCTTGGCATCATAACCAAAGTTGACGATCGATCGAAACTTCTCTATCCTCCCAGTCTGACTTGTAAGGATACTGTCCAAAAGGCGACCGGTCGCGTTATCAATGAGGTATCTGGATATATAAAGAGCTTTCCAATTCACGGTAGATGCAGCACTTGAAAGCTTCTCCTGCATATCATGCTCCCGGGCCCAGTATGTGAACTGTATCTGGCAGTAGTGCCTCCATAATAGTGGCTCGTTGGCGACGCCTCGAAATCGCCGAGCGGTGCGTTCTAGGGCAACCGAACCACGGGGATGGCAATACAACAGAATATGATGGAGAATTTCTTCAGGCAGGTGGTTCAAAGACAAGACCATTCCGGGACACCAGGCACTAGATATGAGGAAGATGCTGAGTTTGCATTGCCAGTCGGGGTTTGGTTACGTACGATGATGACGGGTACCTAGGTACCGGTACGGAGTACATAATTATTACTACTCGTAGTGTACGGTCACCGCCACCGTGGAACTTCAAACCAGATATTACCATTACTAACATCCGACATAAATTATCACCCTCCTTTCTAATTTTAAGTGCTGCTCCCATTCTACATGGGCCAGGGACAGTCATCCCCGCAGCCGGGAATCGGGGAAGCCAACGAGAATGTTCTGGAGAAGAGAGACTATTATGAGCTTTTAGAGATAGAACAAAACGCATCATCCGAAGAGTATGTTCTTTTCCCTTCAAATGCGTGTTTGCAATACTAATTGCCACAATTCTCTAGGATCAAGAAGGCCTACCGGAAGAAAGCTTTGGAACTTCATCCCGACCGGAATTATGGGAATGTAGAAGCCGCGACGAACCTATTCGCAGAAATCCAGTCCGCTTACGAGGTGCTCTCAGACCCCCAAGAAAGGTCATGGTATGATTCACATCGTGATGCCTTCTTGGGAGGCGACGGCGGGGGTGAAGCGGCCGACTACTCCTACAATACCCGAATGACGACCTCAGCCGAGATTATGAAGCTGTTCTCAAAGTTCAATCCGCAGATGGACTTTACGGATTCTCCGGGTGGATTTTATGGTGGCCTTCGCGAGACCTTCGCACAACTTGCGAAAGAGGAAGAGATGGCCTGTCGCTGGGAGAATATCGAGATCATCGAATATCCTTCTTTTGGGTCTCGCGATAACGATTCACAGGTCGTGCGGCAATTTTATGCGGTGTGGGGCAGTTTCTCAACAAGAAAGCCTTTCTCATGGAAGGATCTTTATCGATACTCAGAGGCCCCAGATCGGAGAATGCGTCGGTTAATGGAAAAGGAAAACAAACGTCTGCGAGAAGGAGCTATCCGCGAGTTTAATGAAGCTGTTAGATCACTTGTAGCTTTTGCGAGGAAGCGAGACCCGCGCTATAAGTTGTATAAGGAAAGTCAATCCCAGCACCACAACACACTTCGACAATCGGCTGCAGCGCAGGCGACAAGATCACGTGCAGCAAACCAAGCAAGATTACGCGACCATGTCCTACAAGATTGGTCAAGGTCCGAGGAACCCGACGATGGGATAACAGAGGGCTCCGAAAGTGAGGCAGAGCTTTTTGAATGCATTGTGTGCTGCAAGAGCTTCAAGAGCCAAAACCAGTACCAGGCTCACGAGCGTAGTAAGAAGCATCTGAAGGCTGTGAAGCAGCTGCGTTGGGAGATGAAGTTACAGCATACAGAACTTAACCTAGATGAGGATTCGGTCAATGATAGCAACGAGGCGCAAAAAACTGAAGATGGTCCCCATGCAGAGAATTCAGCTACAGCTCAATTCATCTCTCTTGAACGAGGTTTAGAACGCTCAGATGACGAAATGGGAGACGACTACTCCAAGCTAAGTTTCAACTCCGATGCTGAATTGAACAGTAACCACCGGGCAGCTTGCATCGAAGTTCATCAGGTCGAAACCCCCATCAATTGCAGAGACGAAACGGACCACGTCCCAAGGGAGGTTCTGCAGAATCGGGTTCCCGAGGGAGATTCTCTACCTCAAAGTGACGAGGCTTATGACAGCGTTGATAGTTTGTCGTATGACTTATCAGTCTCAAAGCTGGATGATAGACACTCGTCGGAACCTGTCAAAATGGGAAAGGCAAAACAAAAGCGTTTCAAGAAGGCCCAACTCGCAGCCGGAAAATCGCAAACATCAGGATGCACTATTTGCAACGCTTCATTTTCTTCCAGAAATAAGCTCTTTGCTCATATCAAATCCGGTCACCGGCAACGCTAATTCGTGATACGCCGGAGTTAAAGAGGCTTTTGCGTACCTATCCTTCTGGTCTCACGATGCTTGCGAAGACCGGCCTCCGTTGTGTTGTCATTACTAAGGAACTTTAAACAAGAGATCCAGCACTTTTCTTCTTCTTTTTCCTTGTAGTTTCAGATTCGCACGTAAAGGTCATTTTATTTCATCCCAAACCAGCTTTCGAGTTCTTTACCACTTGTGAGACGGGTAAAAGAATGCCTTTGTTGTGAGTAGCACCAAGAGCAGTCCCCGTACTCCAACCCATTTTCTCCAGCATGGCTCTTCCTTTATTTCCAGCACCTATTTCGGGTGCCGAGGCACCAACGACATCGCCGTCCATGTAAGAAACATTCCCAAGGCCACTTTTACCTTTAATTGCCGGGCCGGTAGCTTTGGTCCACGCTTTTGAGGAGCGGGTATTGAACCTTTCCTTTGAAAGTACCCTGTCCAATTGTAAGATCGTCCGTTGGGTATACCTTGAAGTGTTGGAAGTCTTTGATAGAATGGGAAAACGAGCAGATCCTTTCCCCCGAGACTGAGAGGTCAAGCGCAAGGTATGTGCGATGTCATGGATCAGCATTCTGCGCTGCTTCGTCATTGGCGGGAACGAAAGGCTGTGGTTTCAGGGTGTATTAGTTCAATCATCACTAGTGGATCTAGGAGAACGTACCTATTCTTTGATGACAATATGAACGATTCTATCTCTGTTTTCAAGTCCTGGATGCACATGCCATCGGCGTACTTGATTTTTAGATCCGGATCATTCTTGTATCGTCCCAGTAAACCTTGAGCTCGAAGCTCCTCGCGTTCCCTCTTCTTGGACTTCTTCTTCAGGCGGTCGTTATTCCAGGCACTCATCAATTCAGTCTCTAACTCGGCATCCAGGTCATCCAAGTTGAAATGCTCTTGCTTGTTCATTTTCTTCTTCCTCAAGCTTGGGCGATCAAAATCCATGACATCAAAACCATGGTATGGATCCTGTTCTATCGCATCGGCGAATGCAGTAGCTGACGCAAAGATGCTTTTTTCTGTTCTATTTCTATTGGACTGGGATCGGCCGTGGGAAATGTGTGTCTGATTCCTCATTCCCGTCGCTGGCGACCTACCGAGTAAGTCAGACTCTATATCTTCGCCTCCTAGGTCAGGCAACACCTGGTCCGAATCAAATTCCTTGGTCTTTGACGGGATTCCACTTTCAATTGGACATTCATCAGCTGAGGAAGATGAGCTCCCATCTTCGGAGCTATTATCGATGTTTGCGATATAGTCGGCCAAAATATCATCTTCGTCCAAAATCTCGAAATTTTCCGCTGTGGCATCCCGGTCGATCCCAACATAGTTATAGGAGTCATCTTTGAACGAGTTTGACGTTGCGCTATCTGATAACGCATCGCCCGCCAATTTAATAGCTTGCCGTGTACAAGCCGGTGCCATCCGGTTAGGGTTCTGTATTGGCGCATTATCAATGAAGATTTCCGAATCATAACGCAAGGCAGACCTCGGTTGGCTCCGTCGACCCCGAAAGACTATCTCGTCTTCGCTAGAATCTTCAGATGTACAATAGTGTATGTTAACGGGTAGGGCCGGCCTCGGTGATATCTGTGATTCAATGTCTGGGTTATATGATAATTTGTTGCCAGGCGCAGTTTCCGCGGCTTTATGACATCCAGCGTCCATCGGAAACGTATTTTCCGGTGTTACAGTCTCTTTAACGACTGGTTTTGGGCTAGTTTCCTGAGTCGGTTCCAAACTACTTGCGCTCACAAAATGAACAGTTTGATGTCGGAGTTGAACATTTAAGCTCCACAGGTTGCGATGTTCGGTGTTCCGTGCTTCTTGCTGCATAGAGAGTTGACTCTTCTTAGTGCCTATATGTAGTCAATATATAGAGGTTTTCGGGTATATTATCCGTGTGAGAGTACCAGTATAGGCGCTTTTAGTCGCTTTTCGAGTCTTACCCTTATTGGGGCGAGCCATGATAATAAGGACAGGTAGTGAACAGATTATTCGAAGTGACGAGGTTATCCTGTTGCAAGAATTGGATTTTGGCCCAGAGATTGTTGTTGATTAACAGATTGTGGCGAAGCCGGTATGATATTATCGGGGACTTACTATTTACACAACCTGTCCGCTTACCTAAATAGGTTTAGCCCCCCTGCCTTAGGCCTAGAACCCGCGAAGCAGGCAAACTCAACTAGATACCCATGGCGCTAGAGAGGCTGTTGGTTAGCAATACAAAACTAAATTACTTATGTCAGACGGTAGGGGTGTTTGCCTGAGGCAGCCATTATTGGTCAGGCAACCACCAGAATGTTTCTATCGATTTCGACCCCGCTTTTCATGATATCATACTACCAGAATGTTCTCTTTTGATTTCTAATCTGCTTTCTATATGATGTCACTCCCTTCTATCTTATTCTACCACTTTTTTTGATTATTAATTAGAAGATTCTGGGCCATAGGGATTTCAACATAAATATGGCCTACTTCCCTCTGGTTTAACACGGAGAACAGACAGTTTTTTACCGATCTCAGGTACTAGAGAGCTCCAGATCCGGGGAGTCTCCTAGGTAAAGCCTAAATTCATTGATTTTATTGATTTTTCACTTATCTCTCACTTCCTTCTCACTTTTCTATGGTGTTTCCTTACAAATCCGAGAACGAAGTGAAAGTTACCTCAAAACTAGCTAAGACCTCTGATCTACCGCTGAACCTCGGATTACATGACCCGACGGTTCGATAACTTATACTACTAAGGAAAAGAAAAAATATAATTCTATTTAGACTATAATATCTTAATAATTATAAAAGCTAATTATCTTTCTATATAACTAGATAATTTATAAAGAAAAAGGTTTTATCTAGTATTTATAATAGATTCTCTAGCACCAGATGTCACGGGTTTACTATGTTGGCAGCGAACAATGCCTCGGGCATCAACAGCAATGGGGTAGGTATTAATGATTGATAAAACTATCATGAATCCCTACCTTTATATTAGATTCCTGTCTTCACATTGTATAATAATTTTATTAATTAGTAATAATAATATATAATACTTCTAATACTTATTCTCTTATTACTAGTAAATCCCTAGGATAATTAGAGGAGTAAGATTTAGTCTATATTCTTATATAACTATATGTTACCGAAAGTGCTGACCTCTCAACGCTTTCCTTACCCTGGGTCCTTCATATAAGGTCTATTTGATTAACTTCTTACCTTTACTCTTTAATAACCATGTCTAACTAGTATAAAGACTAGTCATAGTTACCAAGGGTTAAGCTTAAGTAATAGAAGCAAGGCTAAGATAGGAATATATTCCTATCCTATAAAAAAGTTTAGTATAAGTTATCTTATTATTAAAGGTATCTCTAAATAATAATAGTATAATAATTATAAAAAATAAGTAAGACTAAATATAATAGAATAAGTATCCTTATATATCCTTTAAGTCCTATTATTCTCCTACTATCTTAATAGTATACTAGATAATTATCTTAGATAATTATCTTATTATAAGTCCTTTTAGTATATATTATTCTCCTATTATCTTAATAATCTCTCTAATAGTTATAATATATAACTTAGGTTTTATAAGTACTTAGTAATATTAGTTATTGTCACGGGTTTACTACGTTAGCAGCGAACAATGCCTCAGGCATCAGCGGCAATGGGACAGGTACTAATGATCAACGAAACTATCACGGATCCCTACCTTTACATCAGATTCCTGCCTTCATATTGTATAATGATTTTATTAGTTAGTAATGATAATATATGATACTTCTAATACTTATTCTCTTATTACTAGTGAATCCCTAGGGTAATTAGAGAAGAAGTAAGATTTAGTCTATATTCTTATATAACTATACTATTTTACTACCTTAATATTCTAGTTCCTCTATCTAACTAATAACCTTAGCTACTTTTTAATAATTCTAAATCTTCTTCTTTGGTTACTTAGAGAGATTTAGAATATTATATTATCTACTTAGTTAACTATAAATCCTAACTAAACCCCTCCTGAAACTAGGGAGAATAGCTTAGTTTATACTAATACTAATTCTAAAACCTTAGATAAAGTATCTTTAGTATAATTATCTAGTAAAACTAGAGAAGCCTAACTATAAGAGTTAGATAAAAAAAAATAAAGATAGATTCAAGCTATACTAGAAAAAAATTAGTTAATTAAAAAAATATAATATAAAACCTAATAGTCTATATAATAATAAGGATAGAATCCTAACCTTAATAAGACTATTTCAGGGCCGAGAGAGTTTAAGGAATAGATAACTAATATTAAATATTTTAATATAAATTTTAAGCTACTTGATTATTAGATCTAGATTATAGATATTAAATATAACTTTACTAGTATAATATAGAATTATTAATTAGAAACCAAAAAAATCCTACCCGGAATAATATTAATAAAACTAGGCTATTAAATAAGGTAGGATTAGTATAGAATTAATAAGATTATATATAAGAAATATCCCGAGATAGAGATTAATACTTAGGAATATTTTAAGGAATAGACCCTTACCTTAATCAAGAAGATAATAACTTAGAAATAAAATAAGATACGTTACTTAGAAATAGTAAAATAATAATTATATTAATACCCTTAAGATTTTAATAATTATCTAGTATAATATAAATAGGACTTTATTAAAGGAGATAAGAAGGAGAAAGCCTACTAATTCCTTATTAAATTATAACTAGCTCTAAAATAGAAACTTAAAGAATTACCTAAAATTCCTAAGACCTAATAAAGTATAATAGGAATAGCCTCTAAGTACTAGGAATTAATAGATTATAATTAGATAAGATTACCTAATTACTAAACCCCTAATATTTATACTAATTTAAGGTCTAGAAGTACTTAATTCACCTGTACTCTAAAGAAGGAATAATCAAGGTTTTAAAATCATAGGAAAAGGCTAATCTCTTATAAGGAAGAATATCTAAAATATTAATAAAATATTTACTATTATATCTATAATTTACTAGATTATATTACCCTAGATTATCCTAAGTATTAAGAAAGAAAGGAATAGCAAGGAAATTAGAATTATTCTAGGAACTATTTAGGACCCTCTCAGGGAGGATTCTTATATAAATATTAGAATCTAAACTAGATTAAGATCTAATTAACTTAAGTAATAGAGTCTAAAGATAAATAACTAGAATCTAAATAAGATTATAATTATAAAACCCTTCTAAATAAGTCTAGTAACCTAGATAAATATAAATCTTAAATATTAGAAAATAATACTAGGATAGGGTAGACTTTATAATTTCCTTTTAATAGCCTTAAGTAAAGACTAGGATAAGATTTAATATACTAATCTAAGCCTAAGTTTATATACTAAATTAAATCTAAAAGCTTAAGGAAATACTAATTAATATATATACTAATATAGATATATATATTAAACTTAACCTAGTTAGTATTAATTTTATTAAAAAATATTATTTTTAATAATATAAACTTATAATACTTATTATATATAGAATTATTAACTTTTCTATTTTATTATTTAGTATATATTTAGTCCTAATTTATACCTAAGACTTATAAGATATATTCTACTCTTTTAAGATATCTTATATAATAATTTAATATTTAGCTAACTTATCTAGGAGTCTGATTCTTGTATTAATAGAAATCAACTATTAGTAATAAGTTTACTTATAGAAATAAACATGAATACTTACTAGTTTATAGAGATTCTTAGACTTATTATATCTTTTATATTTAATACTTGTCCCCGTGTTTATAATATAGATAATCTTAAATAGTTCCTTAGTAGATAGAATAAACTTTTTAACTAATAATCTAATATATATTATATATAGATAGAGGCATAGCTTCTATTCTTTCTCTAAGAAAAGATAATAAATTAGTAGTATAGTAAGGATAAGAAGAGAAGATAATAATTAAGTAAATAAAGTATCAAAAAGGGAAGGTTATATAGAAAAGAAGAGGAAGAGGAAAAGGTATAAAAAGATTTCTATTATTATTCTTTTATAAAATACTACCTAATAATAAGTAAATTCTCTTATAATAATAATACTTATCTACCTTAATATAGTATATAAGCACGAGACCCTAATAATACCTCAAGTAAATATAACTATATCTATATAGAACTAGTATAATAACCTTTAGCTATAATATTTCTCAGAAAGGTATATAAGTACCTAAATAGATAAAGTTATTTATAAGTATCAAAGATAGATCAAGGTTGATCCTAGAGAGAGAGGATATAATTATCATAGGTTTATTATATTAGTAGCAGATAATGCCTTAGGTATTAGTAGTAATAAGATAAGTACTAATCGAACCGTCGGGTCATGTGACTACCAGTCATGTGATCCTAGGAGCAGCAGTTGAAGATTAGAGGAATTCCCAGCTAGTTTTTAGTCAAACTTCACTTGGTTCTCAGATTTATAAGGAAAGATCATAGAAAAGTGAGAAAGAAGTGAGAGATAAGTGAAAAATCAATGAAATCAATGAATTTAGGCTTTACCTAGGAGACTCCCCGGATCTGGAGCTCTCTAGTACCTTGAGATCGGTAAATAAACTATCTGTTCTCTCTGTTAAACCAGAGGGAAGTAGGCCATATTTATGTTGAAATTTCTATGGCCCAAAATCATCTAATTAATAATTGAAAACAGGGGTAGAATGGAATGGAAAGGAGTGACATGGAATGAAGGGAGAACATTCATAGGGTTAAGAATGATAGAAACATTCTGGTAGACATTCCGGTGATGTGTTATCAGTAGAACATATAAACAATGGGGTAGAAATTGATAGAAACATTCTGGTGGTTGCCTGATCAATAATGGTTGCCTCAGGCAAACACCCCGGCTGTCTGACAGTACTAATAATCAATAAAACTATCATGGATCCCTACCTTTATATTAGATTCCTGCCTTCATATTATATAATGATTTTATTAGTTAGTAATAATGATATATGATACTTCTGATACTTATTCTCTTATTACCAGCGAATCCCCAGGGTAATCAGAGGAGAAGCAAGATTTAGTCTATATTCTTATACAACTATACCGTTTCGCTACCTTAACGTTCTAGTTTCTCTACCTGACCAACAACCTTAGCTACTCCTTGACATAAAGTTTATACTAATCTATTCCTATATACCCTTAGATACCTATAGTAGCTATAATAAGCCTTGCCTTTTACTATATAATACCCTTAACCCTAGATATACTAAGTAAGCTTTATAATATTTATTCATAAACTTATAAATATATAGCTACTAGAACTAATACTTATAAGCTCCTAGATCTTCTTCTTTATAAAGTAACCTATAAGGGCATTATTATAAAGCTTTATAAGGATCTCTAGTTATAGGAAGTACTAGTTAGGTATATATAGCTTCTTATTATAATAGAATAAACTCTTATAATCTAATTATTATAAAAGCTCTAATCTACCCCCTTTAAGTATAACTAATTTCTTATTAGGATCTACTAGGCTATTATAAATATCTCTTATAACCTAGTTCTCCTTCAGTATATTAGGTAGAATTATTATTAATTCTATTAAAGGATTATTATAATATAGGTTTTTCCTATATATAATCTTATAAGCTATACCTCGCGTGGTTTAAAGGAGTAAAACCTCTATCCTACTAATTACTATAATATATAGGATTAATTCTATACCTATAATAATCTATACCTATATAATTACTATTTTAGATATTATAACTATTATAATAGTAATACTCTCTACTAGGGTAAGCCTAAGCTAGGTTTATAGCTTACTTAGGGCTTAAGCTCTATATTCAAGCTTGTCTTCTTATAAAGCTAATTCTATATAATTAACCCTTTATAAATATTTATTTATAGGGTTTAGTTTTCCTATATAATAGACAATATAGAATTATAAGCCTATAAGAAATTATAATTAGTAGATCTATATCTAAGATAATTTCTTTATATAGGATTAAAAAGTTATTAGGGCCTTATAATTAAAGATTATCTTAATTCTTTTCTAATACCCTTTAAGATAGTATCTTTACTTATAGAATAACTTAATAATTATAAGAAGTTCTTACTTACTAATATTATAATTATATTCTAAGGTTTATATCTTATATAAAAACTAATATAATAGGCTACTAGGCCTTATTATTATACTTCTAGGTTAGAATACTATAGATAGGTTAACTAGAGGTATCTATTTTAAGATATAAAGATAAAGTCTTATTTTAATAAGTTAATCTAATTATCTCATAAAAGGCTTCTTTAATTATAAGAAATACTTCCTAAGCCTTGCTAATTCTAGTTTAATCTTATAATAAGTCTTATCTAGAGATTTATAAAGTAACTTAGATAATAATATAATTATTTTTAAATACTTATTAATAAATTAATAATACTAGTTTATAAACCTTATAAAAATAAGGATCTTATATATAGATTAAGGTTTAGGCTATTCTATAATAATAATAATCTATAAGGGTTCTATCTTAATTCCTTTAGGAGTAATAAAATACCCTAGGGAATTAATCTTTATAATTATAAAGATATACTTATTTTATTTATAGTATAGGCTAGTAGCTTATAAATATCAAAGTATCTCTTATATATATTTATAATATTCTTTTATATTCTATAAGTAGATGTTTATATTATCTATATAAAGAATAATATAGATATCTAAGATATTATAAAATACCTAGTTCCTAAAGCTCTAGAATACTATAAGAGTATTTATTAATTTAAATAGTATAACATAGTACTTATAAAGATTATATTTTATATAAAATATAATCTTTTATTTATTACCCTTAGTAATATAAATTTGGTTAAAAGTATTATAAAGATTAAATTAGGTATAGATCTTACTATTACTAAGCCTCTTAATTATCTTATTAATTAGAGGTAATAGATACTAGTTCTTAATTACAATCTTATTAATCCTATAGTAATCTATATAAATATAAATATTTCTATCCCTTCTTCAGAGTATAGAGAAGAGGAGTATTTATAAGAGATTTTAATACTAAATCTATCTCTGTATAAGCATGGTTATAATATACTAGTGGATAGCTAAGGCCTCTTATAAAAAATAATTATATAAAGGACTAAAAGATAGATCCTTTACTTATATAATCTTAATCTAGAGATCTATACCTTTATAATAAGGATGTAACTCTTTTAATTCCTAGGTTAAAAAGATATCTATAAATTTCTTATACTATTCTAGGATCCTAGTCCTAGAGATATTAATATTAATAAAGCTAATATAATATATAAATACTTATAAGTAGTCTAGGTTACTTATAAACTTCTTTATAAAAACTAGGCTAATATCTATATATTTCTTATCCTTAAATTCAAGGACTTAGTCTTACTAACTAATATAAGGATTATAAAGTTTTAACTAGACTATACCTAGTATAGGTTTAGTAATATTAAGAAAAAATAATTATAAGCTCCTAGAAGATTATTTTTATACCTTATATATCTTCTAACTTAATCTTAATTTTAGCTATATTATTATTATAAAGCTCCTAGTTATTTATTATAAAAGTATAAACCTATTATAATAATTTCTTTTAATCTACTTATATTATAAATATAGATAGTATTATATTTAGTCTACTTCTACTATCTACTAGTACTTGATCAAAATAATCTTTATTATTTATAAGGATAATCCTTATAGGAAGAAATATTCTCTTTATAATAATTTTGTTCCTAGCTAGTAATACTTTTAGCTTCTCTATAGGAGTATATATAATAGTAATATCTAAATTAGGATTTATTTAACTAGTATCCTTTATAAGAGAATTATATTAATTCTTAGTCTTGAGTATTATTATACTAACCTAGATAGTATCTTTATCTTAGGCTAAGGTCTTCTTTATATATAGATAATCTTATAATAAGTAACCTAGCTTATAATAATTAAAGTAAGTCTTATAATTATAATCCTTAGCTTAGGCTTTCTTATCCTAGGCTACATAATAGCCTCTAGGAAGATTTATAAGCCTTAACCTATTAAAGCCTAATCTTATAGAACTAGATTATTAATTCTAATTCTTAAATTTATTCTTCTTATAGTTTCTTATAAGACCTAAAGATTTATTATATAATTTTTTATATAAACTTATAAAATAATATAATTAATTTAATTATAGTTTTATAATTAATATAATTAAGTCTAGAAGTATCTTTAGTAAATCCTTTTACTTAAGAATCTTATTTTTAAGGTCTTGTAGTAGAGATTTAAGGAAAATATAAAACTAAAAATAGTTAAGATCCCTTAATAAATTATTAATTTATATAAGCCTTTCTTAGAAGTACTTTAAATATATATAATAACTCTTATTTATATAAGATTTAATCTAAATTATATTACATTATAAAGCGTATAAGTAATTATCTAGATTATTAAGCTATTTTTTAAGAAACTTATATAAACCTTCTTATCTCTTATAAATATAATTCTTCTTTTTAACTTCTTATATAAATATAAATATATTATTAAGATAAATTATAGTTTTATTAATTATTTTATTCTTATTAAGTTTTTATTTATTTATAATATTCTAGAAATAGTAGATAAAGATTTAATAATTTATAAAATTAATTATTAAGTATAATTTATTTCTCTTAGGTATATAAATATTTATTAGATACTTTCTTATAAGAGGATTATAGCTTATCTTAGAAACTTACTAAGTATATTTATAAGATAATTACTTATTATTTAAGTATTATAATATATTCCTTAGCCTTTTTATTTTATTTTATAAGGCTCTATAGCTAGTTTCCTATAGATAGTAAGATACTTATATTAAGGGTTATTAAGATTAAATAAAATTATTATATAATTCTTTTAACTCCTACCTAGTTCCCTTTAGGTCTTATAAGAATTATTATAGAGTCTAAAGGCTCTATAATATAAGCTCTTCTTTACTTAGGAATAAAAATAAATTATATAGATATTCTTAAGTTTAATTTATCTATTATAATAGGCTAATTATATGGGTATAAGTATTAAAATTATAAGAACCTAGTTCTTATAAAATAGGTTAATTAGTATATTAGTAATAGTTAAACTAAATATAAGGATTTTAAAAGGTTATATATTTAAATAGATTAATACTAAAGGTTTAAAGTAACCTTTACAAGGATTCTAAATATATATTTATACGCTGAGTCAGCACCCGTGATGCCTTGGGTACTTGCAATGCCTTAGGCTTGAATCCTCCGCTCGCGTGTCCTTACAAATTCTATTACTTTTAGGAAGGTAAGAGTTAGCCTAGTATTGATTTATAAAACTAATATCTATATTATAACCTATTAGAGCTTTTATATTATATATTTAATTATTAATTATTATTTTAATTTCTCTTTATCTTTCTAAGACCCCTAGTAAACTAGCTAAATTAAAAATTAAAAATTAAAGTTATTAAGCTTATTTTAGTATTTATTTCTAGGCTACTATATCTTTTATCTTAAGACTATCCTTTTTCTCTTAGAAGTTACTATTATTCTTAGATTTATATTATTTTTTATTGGTATTTTTTATTTATTTATTTTAATTATAATAGCTATCCTAGAATCTCTACTACTTTTAGTCTAGGTAGTTATTCTAAATATATTAATACTTATTTATCAAGATTTTATTATATAGTTTATTACTATGTATTACTTAATTATAATCTCTTATTATAACTGTAGCTAATTATATTTATAGGGTAGATTCTATTTTAATTTTTAATCTTATTTAAATTATTATCTATCGTATCAGTATGCCTTATTTAATTTCTAGTAGATATACTATATATATATTATAATTTTCTAGTTTTATATATTTAGAGTATTTTACTTAGATCTATAATTCTATATTAATTAATTATATAAGTAGCCTTTTTATTAAATATTATTAAAAAATATATATATTAGAAGCTCTTTTAATATTTTTTATATATTATTAGTTAGTTAATACTATAAGCTAGTTATTAAGTATTATATCTACTAGAAGGGATACTCTACTAATTATAATTAATAGGTAGTAAATTTAGGATTTAAGGATCTTACTACTAAGTATAATAAGAATTATATATAAATACTATTTCTCCTTACTTTACTATTTATAAATTTAGGGAGCCGCTACAGGCACGGCTGCTAAGCCTAATCAGGTAATTTTTTTGACCCCGCGGAAGTCTTTAATCTTTAATATTTTTAACCTTTAACTCTAACTATCATCATGCCTGTATACCTCTACTACTAATATAAAGGAAGGTAATAACCTCCTAAGGGTACTGGTTAATAGTAACTATAAATATAAAGTCCTGCTTGATAATATAGCTTATCCTAAGCTTACTAATAATAATTTTATATAGGAATTACTAGATATACCCTGCTTAATTCTTCCTTAGACTCCTTATTAGATGGCTTGTTAGACAATGCCTTGGATAATACCTTGGACCCCTCCCTAGCAAGCTCTATAGATATTATTACAGAGTCAATCATGCTGCCAGCGCTGCTAGTAATAATATTACCTCCTCTAGCTAATCAAGTCTTTATAACTAAACCTAAGGCTATAGACGTTATTTATAAGTTTACCAGGTAACAAGGCTATGCAGTAGTAACTAAATTATCTATAATAAATAGGAAGATAAAGTAGCTACAGGCATGCTATATAAAGTATACCTATAGTAATACCTATAAAACTACTATTAAGAATAAATTAAAAATAGTCTGAAAAGGTAATTCATAGGTAAATAGCTACCTATTTTAAATAGTAGTTTACCAACAGGTTATTCAAGGGGAAATTAATAAGGTATTAGTTAATTAGATACTAGTAATTAATAATCTAGACTATAACCATGTACTAGCTATAATTTATAACTGTGATTCCGTCGATACTCCAGGGACTCCGAGGGGATCGATCCACAGGATTATTCAGGAGTGTCAAGGAGTAGCTAAGGTTGTTGGTCAGGTAGAGAAACTAGAACGTTAAGGTAGCGAAACAGTATGGTTGCATAAGAACATAGACTGAATCTTGCTCCTCTCCGATTACCCTGGGGATTCGCTGGTAATAAGAGAATAAGCATCAGAAGTATTATACATTATTATCACTAATTAATAAAATCATTGTATAACATGAAGACAGGAATCTTGCGTAAAGGTAGGGATCCGTGATAGTTTTGTCAATCATTGATACCTGTCCCATTACCGCTGATGCCTGAGGTATTATTTATTACTAATATTATAAACCCGTGATAATTATGCCCTCTCTCTCCAGGATCAACCCTGATCTATCTTTGATACTTATAAATAACTTTATCTATTTGGATACTCGTGTACTCTTGTAAGAAATATCGTGGTTAAAGGTTACTATACCAGTTCCATGCAGGTACGGTCGTGTTTACTCGAGGTATTATCAGGGTCTTGTGCTCATGTACTATATTAAGGTAAATAAGTATTATTACTACAAGGGAATTTACTCGTTATTAGGTAGCGTTTCGTGAAAGAATTATAATAGAAATTTCTTCGTGTCTTCTCCTTTCCTTTCTCTCCTCTATATAACTCTTTCTCTATTAAGTAATATTATAGTTACTTCTAGCTTTCCTATCAAAAACTTGCGGGTTCCTAAACTATATCTTTATTCCTTATTATCTCTTCCTTATCTTAATATTTACCATGCCTCCCGTGCACCGTCCTCTTCTCGAGGAAGAGCAAAAGCTGCGTTTGTATCTATATATATCCTATATATAGTCTATAGTCAAGAAGTTTATAGTTTCTACTAAGGAGCCATTTGCTATTATATATATCCATGATATAGAAGTATTTATAAAGTATAAATAATATAGTAAGACAAAGGGCCTATACTAGCCTGTAAGTATTCGTGTACTTACCTATATATAATCTTATTACTAATAATTAGTTTCTGTTTATAGATTTCTGCTGGTATTATTAGTAACTTTCTCGAACTAATTTAGATAATTAAGTATCTAGCCAGGTTCTAGGATAATACCCTACAGGTCAGCTCTATAACCTTTATTAATACTATTAAGGAGGTTGCTAGCGTAGTAGCACAGAACCTAACACGTGCTTTTAATAATATTAAGGAAGTATATTACAAGGAGTTCTTGCTAACTAGGGCAAAGAAGAACTAGATTAATTACAAAGTAAGTCTCTTTATATAGTTCAGGTTTAATTAGGATCTATAACTAATACTGGATAGTTACAGGCGTAGATCTATTATAAGGGTTTCCTATTAGGGCGCTGTTTACTCCTCTCGCGTCCTCGTGCCTTGTAGCTGGAAGAGGATATAGCAGAGGGATATAATATATTCACGGGGTATATAATATATAAACTCCTCCCAAGTAATATTAGCTATATTAGCTAGGAGTTAGTAAAAAGGGTAGTATTTCAGGCCCTCCGCCAGGTATATATAGCTCAGGTTATCAGTAGAGGTAGGGATAACAAGGAGGTTAAGGAAAACTTAAGTATTTTAGTATCAGGTATTCCTAGTATATTTAGAACTATCTAAACCAGTGGTAGTTTTAGTTTAAGTTCCTTATATTTTCATAGTAGTTCTTGGCAGTTCCCTTGAGGTTTAGTTAAGATATCACTATATTTATATAGTTATAACTTTAGTTAGGAATCAAGACATTTTCTCTTCTGTTTCTCTTTCTCAAATATAGTAATTAATCTTAGTATATTAATTAAGTCTTCGGGAACCTACTAATTATATTTAGAAGGCTAACCTTTCTACTATAGAAGGTAGTAGGTTTTATCTTCTTTTTAGGTTTTATTAACAATCTTCTCAACTTCCCACTTGTTATCATTAACTAATTCAGGTATTATTAGTGGATTAGTAGTTTTTCTATGCTAAGGTTCTAATAATAATACATGGAAGATATTATAAATCTGATTATACTCTATTAGGAGAGCAAGTTAATATACTTAAGATCTAACTTATCTAAGTATATATAAAGGTCTGATATACTTTAGTACTAACTTCCTTAGTAACTTTAACTTGAGATTCCAAGTTAATAACTTAACCATGGAACCTACTCTAAAAGTCATAGGTCTATGATATTTATTATAGTATTTCAAGTACTTTTTAGTACTTTCACGCCAAGTTTCCTTTAACTTTTCTTATAACTAGTAAAGTTTCTAAACTCTACTTGTAGCTACTAGGACCTCCCTCTGGCTAGGATCGTCCTCGATCCTGTAAAAGAAATCCGGTTTATAACCTATAAGGATTTCAAAAGGAACTATATTTATTATAGAATTAAATAAGTTATTACAAGCAAACTATGCTATTAGAAGGAGTTTTGGCTAATATAGTTAGTTTTTATTAATGAAACAGCGTAGATACTATTTAATTATCTGGTTAATTCATTTAGTTTATCTATTAGTTTAAGGATAAAATACTATGGAAAGGCGGAGTTTAATATGGTAGAAGTAAGTAATCTTAGACTAATAGTTACTAGTAAAGATTAATCCTTGGTCTAAAATCACGCCTTTTACTAGCCTGTATCAGAGTTTAACTTCATGATAATAAAGTTTAGTAAGCTCTAGAGCTGTAATCATAGATAAAATAGGTAGAAATATAGACTATTTTATAAATCAATTAATAACCATAAAAATAGTATCCATGGTTTGATTCTGATATTCAACAGGAGGTAATCCGGTAATAAAATCTATGCTAAGTTCTTCAAAGGGTTATTCTAGAATTAGTAGATTTTCAAGCTATCCCCATGCGGGATGCTTTTGGGATATACTTCCCTAATAAATTAGGTATTCTTGGATATAATCCTTGATATACTATCTAATTCTAATCTAATAGAATCTATATTTTACTAATACTTTGGTATAGTTTCGACCGAAATATCCTGTAAGAGGATTATTATAATAAAATTTTAAAATTCAAGTACGTAGCTCTTGATTTAATAGAATATAAAGATATCCTTGGAAATAAAGGAGGTTATCATGGTCTATAGACTAATACTTAAATCCTGGTTTCTTTTAGGAAATAGCTAGTTTTCGGCAATGAGTTTCAGGATTAGCTTCTTGAGAAAATATAATAAGATCTCTTAGATTCTTAGAAGACTTGTCCGAGTAAACATCCTTAATTACTATGGTATTTTGGATAATAGTATCAGGTAAGACCTGATTAGAGGTTAAATCTTGCTAGATAGCCTAGTTAGCTATTTCTAAACCAATATTAAGATTAATACTCTGTATATTTAGGGTTCCGAATCCAGGGCTTTCCTATTCTAATATCTTATTAAATTCGAACTAGGATTTTTGCACGCATAGATCTGACACTATCATGATAGAAATACTAGCGATCTGTTATTGAATCAGGGCTAGTAATTTAGCCTTAGAAGTATGATTAAATAAACCAGAGAATTTCCGTGAGGGTCTATCCACGGGATTACTCTTTCCAGCGCGGTGTTTAATAATAAAGTTAAATAGAGTTAAAAATAATAGCCAACGTGCTTGTCTGCTGATGATTCAGGGCTGTTTCATGAACAATTATAAATTCTAGTAATTAGACAGAACTTTAACTATATAAACAGGTCCTTCAAGATACTACTGCCAATACTTAAATAAATAAATAATAGCGAACAGTTCTTGATCTGGTATTAAGTAATTCAATTCTGCTCTACTAAACTTGTATAACCAAAAGGTAACGGGGTGATACTTGCTAGTATTGTCAGGTTATGACAGGATACCTGCTATACTAGTATTTGAAGCATCTATTTTAATTCGAATTTATCAAGATGAATCAAAATGGGCAAGGAGAGGTGTATTCTGAAATGCTTGGATAAGCTTCCGAAACACTTGCCTTTCGGTATTAGAGAATTAATAAGATCCTGGCTTCTTACCATTTTGGCTCCCCTTGAGTAGGTCGGTCAATGGTAGAGTAATATATGAATAATCATAGATAAAGCGCTGATAGAAGTTACAAAATCCTAAAAAGATTTATACCTCATGAAAAGATTTGGGTTCGGTCCATTTAGTAATATTATTAATCTACTTCGGATCCATGGAGATCCCCTTATAAGATACCATGTATCCTAAGAATTCCACCTGAGGTTGGTAAAACTTGTACTTTTTCAAATTAGCAAATAATTCAGCTTTTCGCAAACATTCAAGAACTTAAGAAACATGATGGGTATAAGAATTATAATCTATCAAAAAGATAAGTATATTATCAAGGTAAACCATGTAGAATTAATTAAGAATATTATATAAAGTAGAATAAATATAACTCTGAAAGGTAGCAAGGGCATTTATTAATCCAAATAGCATGATAGTATACTTAAAGTAACCATAATAGCAGCAGAACACCATTTTCCATCGATCTTCTTCACGAACCTGGATCCTATAATAGGCATCCTTTAAATCGATTTTGGTAAAGAATATGGCTCCTGAAATTCTATCCAAAATTTCTGAAATCAAAGGTAATAGGTAGTGATTCTTGACTATTATTTTATTAAGTCCTTGATAATCCACGCATAATTAAAAACTACTATCCTTCTTAGGAATAAAGAGAATAGGAGCTCCTGCTAGGCTAGATAAAGGTTAAATACAGCCATAATTAATATTCTCTTAGATATATTAGCGAAGCGTGGCCAATTCGGCCACGGATAGGGGATAAATCAGTCCCCATGGAGGATTTTCTCTATTAATAATTTTGATAGCATGTTTCGAGACGTGTGAGGAAGGCAAGGTTTTCACCCCTGAACTAGAAAAGATATCTTAGAAAGCTTCAAAGGTAGGTAGTAAGTCACCTTTAGATATTAATTAATCTTATTAGATATCCTGATCACCTGGTAGCCAGACTTCTTCTAGTAGTTTAACTAAAGTATATATATAGGCATAGTTTCGGCACGCTTTCATGAACTTATGCTTGCCAAGGAGTTGCATGTCTTTAACCTTATAATACTATATCCAAGTATTGGTATCTAATCAGATAGATTACTAAGATATAGTAACTATTAATAGAAGAATCAGGCTCCTGGATAAGTCTACTAAACATCAAATTACTATACAAGGCACCTTGAAAGAGCGGAGTATACCTCGTGAGTCTTGGGCACGAATTAGGACTAAATACACGCCGAATAATAAAACAGAAAGATTAGTAATTCCGCGTATAATAGGTATTATAAGTTTATATTATTAAAGACAGTACTTTTTAATAAAATTAATACTAACTAGGTCAAGTTTAGCACATGTATCTATATTAGCGTGTATATTAATTAGCATTTCCTTGAGCTTTCGGGTTTAATTTAGTACGTGAACTCGGGCTTGGATTAGTATATTAAATCTCGTCCTGGTCTCTACTTAAGGCTATTAGGAGGAAGTCATAGAGTCTACTCTATCCTAGTATTATTTTCTAATATTTAAGGTTTATATTTATCCAGGTTACTAGACTTATCTAGAGGGGTTTTATAACTATAACCTTGCTTAGATTCTAGTTATTTATCTCTAGACTCTATTACTTAAGTTGATTAGACCTTGATCTAGTTTGGATTCCGATGTTCGTGTAAGAATCCTCCCCGAGAGGGTCCTGAATATTTCCTGGAATAATTCCGATTTCCCTGCTATTCCTTTCTTTCTCGACGCTTGGGATAATCTAGGGTAATATAATCTAGTGAATCATAGATATAGTAGTAGATATTTTATTAATATTTCAGATATTCTTCCTCATGAGAGATTAGCCTTTTCCTATGACTTTGAAACCTTGATTATTCTTTCTTTGGAGTACGGGCGAACCGAGCACTTCTAGACCTTGAATTAGTATAAATATTAGGGTTTTAGTGATTAGGTGATCTTATTTAACTATGATCTATTAACTCCCAGTACTTGGAGGCTATTCCTACTATACTTTGTCAGGTCTTAGGAATTTCAGGTAATTCTTCAAGTTTCTATTTTAGTACTGGTTATAATTTAACAAGGAATTAGTAGGCTTTCTCCTCCTTATCTCCCTTAGTAAAATCCTGTTTATATTATGCTAAATAGTTATTGAAATCTCGAGGGTATTAATATGATTATTGTTTTACTACTTCTAAGTGACCTATCCTGTTTTATCTCTAAGTCATTGCGTTCTCGATCAAGGTAAGAGTCTATTCCTTAAAATGTTCCTAAGTATTAATTTCTATCTCGGGATGTTTCTCGCGTATAATCTTGTTAATTCTATACTAATCCCACCTTGTTCGATAGCTTGGTTTTATCAACATTATTCCGTGTAGGATCTTTTTGGTTTCTGATTAATAATTCCACGTTGCGCCAGCAAAATCACGTTTAATATCTATAATCCAGGTCTAACAATCAAGTAGCTTAAAATTCATATTAAAATATTTAATATTAGTCATCCGTTCCTTGAACTCTCTCGGCCCCGAAATAGTCTTATTAGAGTTAGGATTCTATCCTTGTCGTTGTATGGACTACCGGGTTTCACGTTGTATTTTTTTAATTAACTAATTTTTTTCTAGGATGGCTTAAATCTATCTCTGTTTTTCATCTAACTCTCGCAGTTAGGCTTCTCTAGCTTCGCTGGATATTTACACCAAAGATACTTTATCCAAGGTTTCGGAATTGGTATTAGTATGAACTAAGCTATTCTCCCTAGTTTCGGGAGGGGTTCGGTCAGGATTCGTAGTTGACTAAGTAGACAACATGATATTCTAAATCTCTCTAAGTAACCAAAGAAGAAGATTCAGAATTTTCAAGGAGTAGCTAAGGTTGTTGGTCAGGTAGAGAAACTAGAATATTAAGGTAGCGAAACAGTATAGTTGCATAAGAACATAGACTGAATCTTGCTCCTCTCCGATTACCCTGGGGATTCGCTGGTAATAAGAGAATAAGCATCAGAAGTATCATACATCATTATCACTAATTAATAAAATCATTGTACAACGTGAAGACAGGAATCTTGCGTAAAGGTAGGGATCCGTGATAGTTTCGTCGATCATTGATACCTGTCCCATTGCCGCTGATGCCTGAGGCATTGTTTGCTGCCAACATCGTAAACCCGTGACAAGGAGGTCATGGTATTGACGATATTAGACCTCCCCTTAGTAAGTATCTTCAGGATACTTGCTATTAGACAGGATAGCTCTGCTAGATAGATAAATAAACCATGTAGCCTAGAGGTAGAAATAATATGCTCGGAGCCAGGAGGTTTTCGGACCTAAGGTCTCTAAGCTAATCAGACCTAGCCTTATAGTATCCTAAATTAATTAAACTACTAAATATAGAGTATTATGTCAGACAGCCGGGGTGTTTGCCTGAGGCAACAATTATTGATCAGGCAACCACCAGAATGTTTCTATCAATTTCTACCCCATTGTTTATGTGTTCTACTAATAATATATTACCAGAATATGTACTAGAATATTTTTATTATTCTTAACCCTATGAATATTCTCCTTTTATTCCATGTCACTCCTTTCTATTCTATTCTACCGCTGTTTTTAATTATTAATTAGATGATTTTGGGCTATAGGGATTTTAATATAAATATAGCCTACTTCCCTCTGGTTTAATATAGAGAATAAATAGTTTCTTACTAATCTTAAGGTACTAGAGAGCTCCAGATCCGGGAAGTCTCCTAGGTAAAGCCTAAATTTATTAAATTTATTAATTTTTTACTTATCTCTTACTTCTTTCTTACTTTTCTATGATCTTTCCTTATAAATCTAAGAACTAAGTAAAGTTTAACTTAAAACTAGCTAGAAATTCCTCTAATCTTTAACTACTACTCCTAGGATTATATAACTAGTAGTTATATAACCTAATAGTTTAATAGTTATAAGCCTGGTTTACCTACCTTAGCTAGTTTAACTAACTAATTTAACTAACTTAATTATCTCGAGGATTTCAAGTGGTTTGACTAATTTACCTGACTTAACTATCTTAAGGATTTCGAGTAGTTTAACTAATCTAACTAATTTAACTATCTTAAAGAATTTAAGTAATTTAATTAACTAATTTAACTAATTTAACTAATTTACCTAATTTACCTAATTTACCTAATTTACCTAATTTAACTAATTTACCTAATTTAACTAATTTAACTAATTTAACTAATTTAACTAATTTAACTAATTTAACTAATTTAACTAATTTAACTAATTTAACTAATTTAACTAATTTAACTAATTTAACTAATTTAACTAATTTAACTAATTTAAC